>JAMKCH010010593.1:0-134385 GCA_023653785.1 Ophioderma brevispina
TCACAGGATTTTGGACCTTTTATCCAAAAAATATCAGCAAAAAGTGGACCTTTTGTCTTTTTTGTAGAATTTGGGACCCCCCCCCCCCCCCCCCCCCCCCCGCGAACGGGCCTGTGTACAATGCGTGTGCTACAGCTCCGATTCCACAGGTAAGCGATGGTAAATAAAATGGCAGTATCAGAAAAACTTGCACTAACTCACCTGTTGACATAATTATTGTGTGCTATACACTTTTCGACAAGAGTTCCATATGTACCTCTCTTCGAAGATCTACATGTAACAAATTCTTTTTTATTTTTTACCTAAGGGTTAGGGTATTTGTTAGTGTAAGGCCATAAATAAAAAAAGAATTTGTTTCCTGTACAATTTTAAAGGGGGTACATGTCTTTTACCATGTTTACAGTTTACCTAGTAATCTTGAACTTGACTGATGGGAAATAGGGGTCCAATAAAATCATGTATCTAGCTCGAGTTTCTACTCAGCAACCTATTGTGCACAAAATTACAAAAAAAACATGTTTCCTGAGAATTTCTGCTAATCTACAGAGAAAGAGAGAGAAAGAGAGAGAGGGGGTATCAAGAAATGCAATACCTATTATATACGCAAAAACGGCGGTGCTTCGGCAAAAAAATACAACCACAGAGATGGGGACAAGGAAAAACAAACAAACAAACAAACAAACAAAAGCATCCACCAGCCAATTAGATAAGGCCACCTTCGGGCCTCTATAATGAAGTCCTTACAATCCAGAAATGGCTAATGAACTAGAGTGAGGCTTGAATATTTTAATGAATGATCAACTGTACATTCAATTAGCGTAGACCCTCGGTTTTTAATTAATATTAGATAAGGTACAGTGTCGGGAAAAATCGTGAAAGAAAAGTTTGTATTCACGAAATTACCCAACAGGATTTTTAAATTTCAAAACATATGAATGGAATTTTACTTACAAATCTATTGAAATTTAACCCTTTCCCCTCAAAGTTGCAAATGATCTGTCCAACGTCTGGTACATTAACAAATGACGTGTGAGATGGTCTTTGGTATTATACATACGAGGTAGGAAGCGACCATCGATGGAGCGATACCCACTGCGATCAATATCGGCGGACCAGAAGACCTTGGTCGGACAATAACTTTCACATATTGTGTTATTTTCTCTTAAAGGTCCCAGGAAATGAGAAGATAAACCTACTCCAAATCTTTATGGGACATTCCATTCCAATAAACAGGGCCAGAAAAAAGAACACACTACCAGAAACTATTGATTTTCAGTCAGTGTCATGAATAGATTCACACCAGTCACCTGGAATTTTCTATTACTCTCTGAAAAATCAATGATACCACAAACCACATCAATTCTATCTGCATTTCCTGGGACCTTTAAAAGGACATGACACAAGGAATGTATTGCATTTGTATTTCTTTGAAAGTTTGAAGCGACGTATTTGCCCAGGAATAAAATCCCGAGAATGTCTTCTACTGTCAAAGAGCGATGCAACATTTGGTTATTTCTTCATGTAATTTCTGCACGAAATAATCAATATAGCCTTGTATAAAGTTGAATGGTGTTATGGGCTTTATTCCGTATGGGCTTAATTGATTTCTTTCATCTAAGTCATACAGCAAGAATACACTAACGTTTTACACACCTATCTTATAAATGGAACATTCCTGAAGTTTATGCTCATTACGAATATTCGGCCTGTTCCGATTCCTTGCTGACGGATGGCCAAATATCGCAGAAATTGAATAGAATTGGTTGTGCAGAAATACTTTTCAGCATGCATCTTCAAAATCTTGTTGGGTAATTAGATGAATACCAACTTTTCTTTCACGATTTTTTTCCCGACGGCAATACCTTCTCTAATATAATTTAAAAACCGAGGGTCTAAGCAAATTGAATGGACAGCAAGAACGGAATTGATGCAAAATATAATGCAGTACTTATTATTGTTTCAGCTATATAAGCGAAATGGAGCTAAAAACACTTTACACGGTCGTTATAATCGTCCTGGGAATTCATATTTCCTGTGGGAAACATTTTCGCGGTGGATCTATGAGCTGGAAGCCGATAAACGACGGGAACCAGGTAAGGTGACAAAAAATAACCATTCGCTTAGGCAACATTACTGTTTAATCCCTAAATGTGTGAAAGAATGAAATGTTGCACTCTCAAAAAGAGTGAATAGAAAATCACTCCAAAAGAGTAGAAATGACTCTCAAAGATTGCCTGCAGTTAAAAATATCACAATGATATAGGTAATCATTACTCTGTGAACTTTTTAAAACTCTTTTGGAGGGCAAATTGTTCTCTCTCTTTTACATTTAGAGAAAATAATTCATCCGGTAAGCTGGTGGCGCTTATAATCATACATTCTCTATTGATTATTTATATCTTTATAGAATAATAATAATAATACAAAATGTCTTTAAAATTCATAGAATAGAAATGGTTTCGTATAAGATTGGAAAAACGATTTTACTTCCTGCAATCAAACGTGAGGATCCGTTTATTATAACCTTTTGACCTGTTTATTGCCTATATTTTATAGATCGAATTGACATATCGCGTGGGGTTCAAATTTGACCACACTGAAAATCGATTCGATCCATGTACTGCGGAAGCACAACAGCAACGTACAGTTCTTGGAACAGATGGATATCTAACCTGTGACAGGTAACGTATATCGCAAGCCATAAAGGCCATAACGTATTGCTGCAACGCGTTGCGAGAAAGTAGCAACGCCTTGCGACATTTTCGGCAACGCGTTGCGGTGTAGGCCAATCAAATCATGAATTTCTGTGACGTATTTCAAACAATAGACCCACAACGCGTTGCTAGATACTTTGCAACAAGTTGCATACCTTCACAACGCGTTGCGAGCTTCACAACGCGTTGCAAGCTTCACAACGCGTTGCGAAGGACCACAAGCCATAAGGGTCATAACGTATTGCCGCAACGCTTGTCACATTTTCGGCAACGCGTTGCGGTGTAGGCCAATCAAATCATGAATTTCTGTGACGTATTTCAAAAATATAAATCTCACAACGCGTTGCGACCTTCACAACGCGTTGCGGCAATACGTTATGACCTTTATTGCCTTCACAACGCGTTGTGAAGCTTACAACGCGTTGTGAGGCTCGCAACGCGTTGTGAAGGCTTGCAACGCGTTGTGAAGGCTTGCAACGCGTTGTGAATGCCATAAGGGTCATAACATATTGCCGCAACGCGTTGCGGATCTATTTTTTGAAATACGTCACAGAAATTCATGATTTTGATTGGCCGAGGCCGCAACGCGTTGCCGAAATGTCGCAACACGTTGTGACTTTCTCACAACACGTTGCGGCAATACTTATGACCCTTATGGCTTGTGAACTTTCAGAAACCGTTGAGAAGGTCGCAACGCGTTGTGAAGGCTTGCAACGCGTTGTGAAGGCTTGCAACGCGTTGTGAGCTTCCACAACGCGTTGATAGATACTTTGCAAGGCGTTGTGGGTCTGATTTTTGAAATACGTCACAGAAATTCATCATTCTAATTGGCCGACGTCGCAACGCGTTGCTACTTTCTCGCAACGCGTTGCCGAAATGTCGCAAACGCGTTGCGGCAATACGTTATGGCCTTTATGGCTTGCGATAAACGTAATGCTTATCAATGTCAGTGGCGGCACCAGGATCCAAATGGAGATCTGAGCGCCAGAAGTTACCGAGTTGGTTTTTGGCCTTTTTAGTAGTCAAGCATTTTAAGTTTGGTAAATATTGGAAAATGGGATCAGATATGAAACTGAAAATTGACATGTATTTTGAAGTGTCTTTAGAAATATTATGGATGTGAACAGATATTGTGATGAATGTGGATTAAATAAAAATCAATAAGTTGATTTTGGACTTGGTAACCACTTGCACTCAGATGGAAGATATGCACGGTTTATATTGTTTGAATCTGTTTATTTTGAACAATTTGAAAGAAAAAACATCTAATTTACCACACATGAAAACAAAGAGTAGGCCTACGCAATTGCACAGTCTTAGTTTCCACAACTATATGATTTTAATCATGATAGTGAGTAACTTCCCGATTTCCCGCGAATTGAGACCGTAACCAGTGCTTCTAGATTGTGTCTTGAAATTTCTCATCCATTTCCCCCAAAAAATCACTCTTTACGTAAAAAAAACACATATTTGTTGATTATTGTTATATTCAAAGATGAATAATGATATAATTATTTCATAATATTTTCAGATAGTTTGACTATAACATAACATTTGCTTGTTTTATAATCTAAAAACACTAGTCTGGCATCATGGCTGGACTTGGTAACAGAGATCATGCAAAATTTGACCGAAAGAATCATATCTATATTTTCTTTTTTTTTCTTGTTGCGTTTTTTTTTTTTTTGGGGGGGGGAAGGTTAACTTCGAGCGAAGTGCACGAGAAATTCCATTTTAATGGGGAAATAGACAAATATGATATTAATTTGCTATTTTAACTGTAATTTGACAGCTGTCATTGTTCATCACTTCTGATAATGTGGGGCTCACTTTTGGATGGAAAATGGAGGGTAAAGGACTAATGGGAGATTATCACTATGACCCCCTAGTGCCGTCACTGGACTCAATGCAAAAGTATATTTTCATCAAATTTATGAATTCTGAATTTTATTCTTTCCACTGAATTTCTCAGTTTTGTAGTCAATGGTTTAAAATTCTAAATGTCACTTCAAGTACACTCTGCAGTAGGGTTACACATCAGAATCCCATTCTAGAAGTCTGGGGAAGAAGGTTTGAAGATATTTTTTTATAGGGTGCTGAATCAGAATTTTTGGGTCCAACTTTTGGGAAATGTAGGAACTCTGTAAAATAAGAGGGTAAAAGGAAGTACAGGGTTAAATTTGAATCAAGTCAAAAGGTGTACACTAATGTAATTTGTTCATTATAAGGATAAAAAAAGGTTTATTAATTGAAATCAATTGTTACTTTTTGACAGGTCTACAAGTCCACTTTTAAACAAATGATTTATGTTATATGTTATAATGAAAATATTTGCGCATATTTTTGAAACGATGTAGCGGTGACGACGCAAAGAAAGACTCACCGGATCTGTGATGACTTGAGTTGAGAGGATTCAGTGTTGGAGGCAAACGTGGTGGTATAATGTCCCATCTGGACAAACACCAATTTATGATACAAAGTATGTGCAAATAAGTACAGTACGTAATTTTAAAGGGATTTCGACCTTGATTTATATTTATCGTCTTCTTCAAAGGAAACTAGGAGTAGAACTGTTATAAAAACATAAACATTGTTATATGGGGCAGGCATATATTCCACGCACATGTTTTTTGGAATTTTGAACATTTGAAAGCCTTTTTAAAGGAAATACACATACTAGGTAAAAATACCTGTTGTCCCGGGGAGCCACTTGTATTCAAAGGTGGATATGATGCGTGAACGTGGACTTCCGAAATACACCCAAAACACGTATTTTCCCGTACTAAAAAAAAAACAAGCTAAAACATTACCCTAAACAAGATTTTATCTGTTTAGATACCCTCATAACAGTACGCAGTGCATTGAATATTAAATATACCCTTTATTATCTGCTTGCTTATACTTCCAAATTCCGAGGTTACAATTTTGGATGATTGTCCATGTTAAGAGATATAACATCACAATTCGGGTTTGAGAAAAAAACATACCCTTTTTCCCCTATTTGCGTTTGACACCCCCCTTAAACGATGTACGCGGCGTACATCAGATGTTGAAAAAAGACACCCTTTTTACGCGTTTTCTTGGTCAGCATCATATATCACCTTAGAATTACAAGTGGCCCCCCGGGGTTTATACCGTGTTTTCTTAATTTCTTAAAATAAGTGTTCATAGATGCCAATCAAAACCTTTACCCTTTCTTTTGAAACCCTTTAAGTTCTACCGTTGAGGACGTTATTTCCAAATTACTTTGTCGTTATCAAGGTTCCAAAAAATCAGTCCCCCCATAAAAGTCAAGGACATTTCGTTGCATAACTTCGCTTAGAACGGATGATTGGAAAATTAAAAAAAAAAAAGGTTTTGAAGAGATGAATATTGCTCTCGGCAAAAGTCGTAGCTTTTAAAAACAACACCTTTGGATCAACACACTCCTTTTTGCACAACTTGATGTTGTCGAAAAAGTGCCACTTTACCGTATTTAACCGGTCTAAAGTAAGAAAGTCACAATTTACAGAAACGATTTCATTTCCATATTCATTGCGATTGAGGTACAAAAAGCTTAAAGACATTCGAAGCATCGGCAAAAACGAATAAACAGGCAAATTATTTCAGTAAAACAAAGAATGAGGTGTAAGCTTTAAATACTCATCTTTCTTTGCATCTCTTTGTGATGAAAGAAGGAGGTGATGGGGGAGATGGCCTGTTTCAAATCAAAATAAGCTATGTTTTGTCAGTCAGGGTGAACTCAAGTTTCCTCATCTACGCTGATTGACATATTTTAGTGTTTACAATGTTGTTTACCAATTTGCTGTGTTCTGTTGATGAATGTGGCTCCAAGCTCGGGGATAATTACACCGGGTTGAGCCATTCAGTTTCCTTTATGTTGCCGGGGGGGGATTCAGTCTTCATACGCAATGGGGATCACGTGTCCAAGAATCACGTATCGTTAAAAAGGGTAGTTTTCTCAGGATCAGGGCACGTTACGTACGTAACGTGAAAAGGGTCTAAAAATCACTAAAAAACTCAAGGAAAAGGGTATATTTTAAATGAGGACCTATACGCATTCGGGTTCCAGATTCATTCAGCATAAAAAATATGTTCGAGAAGTCTGTACTTGCCTTCCAAACCGTGTGCTTTCAAATCCTTTTAAATTTCCAAAATTTTCCGCGCTACGCGCGGGTAAGGAAACCATACTCGTGATTTTGAGTATAGGCCTATTTGGTTTGATATTGAGAAATGACGACTCCTTTTGTTAGTGCCTGATTATGTTCGCTAACCAAAATTGTTCACTACCCATGAAACGGACAAGGTTTTAGTAATTAAAATTTAAAATGTCAGGTCAATTCTAGGTTTATAATTTTCTTAAAAATACCTTTTGGGCATATTTAATTTGGGTGCATAATGCGCGGGGATTCGCAAAATTTTCAGGGGAAATGCCGATTTATCGCTGAGCTGCAAAGGCGGAATACAGTGGCGAAACATAACGTTCTCTAAAATGCGAATTTTCCCGTCCTGTATAGTACCCAGAGGAAAAATTCTGAAAAACTAGGATCCATGACATGCAAGATTCGCGAACCCACCAGTGCCGCTTACGAAATCTCCATGAAACAGCTTTAATTTTATTAGTTCAAAGAAAACCTATGGATGCATGTAACTATATTTACTGTTTGTACCGTCGACCATTGGCCTAGATGCATTTTAGGGTTAACCACTTACAATATCAATTGTTTTACCAAATTTGCATCCAGAACATGTTTTTTCGGAAAGAAAAAAGAAGAGAGAGAAGGAGAGAGCAGAGGAGAGAGAGTGAGAGCGGCACCCCCTCCCGCGCTACTTAGGCTATTAATATCTGTGACCCTTTAATCCATCAAATCTGTTTACTTTTTTATAACCCATTTAAATACCTATATTTTGCATAATGCAAGTCCACTTACAAATTTCAAATTATTTCTATCAAATTCGCATTTGGAAAGTAAAGATTGCAAGCCCCCCCCCACCCCCCCCCCCCCCCCCCCCCCCCCCCCCCCCCCCCCCGCTTGCATGTAGTGCAATGGCCGCTCAGCAGTCATATCGTCGACTTTTTTCAACTAGTCGTGTCGCCGTCCTGAGAATTGTTGGAAACGCCCCTGGCTCAAAATACCATTCCCGTTTTAAATACCTTTCCTCGGATGTATCCTGGCTGAAAAAATAACTTACCCAGATCTTTTCTGGTACCAAGCCTCTCGGTGTGCCAAAATACACTGGAAGAATTATGGTTTGTTTTTTTACGTATTAAAGGGTAATAAGTGCATCAAGTACTCGCTTAGGGTAGGGAGGATAAGGACAGATACATGTTTAGGTATGCAAAAATTGCCGCCACTGATAACTGCTTAGGGGCGCAATTCCATCAAGTACTTGGTTAAGGGTAGCTAATTGCGCTGTAGATTCCGTGTTTATGGTGAAAATTCAAGCTTAGAAAATACGTACTTAGGGTGCTTTTTGTGATTGCTAGGACACGGATGATACCCCCATATCATTGAGAAGTGGCCCCCGGGGGGTTATGTGTAGATCTGCCTTCACATTTCGAGTGGTTGGTGCGTACTCCAATCTCATTCTCATTGTTTGGTTTGTCTGCCTTATTTGTCTTGTTTTGTTAGTGTTGCCTTAGGCGTTCATGTTGTAAGCGTAGTACTTTCAGACCGTTGGTAATGGATATAAAGAAAGGAAATGAAGCCGTTGTTTTAAATTGATAACTTCGTGACTTTTTAGACCTTTGAATACTGGTAAAGTGCCAACTTTCTGACAACATCATTTGGAAAAAATGGAGGGTTTGATGCCAAACGTGTTTGAAAGTGCACCGATCGTTGTGGAGAGCCAATTTTGCCGTTTCTTCAAAAATTCTGAAATTGTCTAAACATCCAGTTCTAAAAGAGAATTATACAACAAAATGTCATCGAACTTATCTTGGGGAACCCTTATAAGTATCGAATTTTTATGGGTGCAATGTTATATTAGATATCGGGAGAAGCGGAGCAGATCTGAACGGGGCATTATACATGCGAGAAGTTCCTTGGCCGGAGTTGAAGACGACGGCTGATGAGCCCGATTGGGGCTAAGTATTTCTTAAGGTATTTATAATACCAAAATGCCAGTTCTGATTAAAAACAAAATTTTCTTCTGTAAGGATAGATATAAACAAATTTTCGTGGCCATCGTGTCGACGAAAAAATCTATCCGCGGGGTAAAATTAATAAAACATTGCGTATTATTACCTGGAACCTGAACTTGCAAACGAAGAGCATATTGAAAGGGATAGGGTTTGTTGTTTAAATACACAGAAAAGATAAAATGACATGGTAAATGACGTTAGCAATGAATAATAATAGATTATTTTTTCTTTAAACTACCATTCAGTGACACGTGTTGTATAGCCTAATAATCAAATAAAAAGTATGTTGTTAGGAGCTATACAATTTTTTATTATAATCACTGGCCCATAATAGACCATATTCAATAGGACGTCAGCCACCAGACAGTTGGTGGACAAGATGCATACATTCCGAATCCAATACATAAACTGTCAATCGATCCATTTTTAGAAGCGATTGCAAACAGGGAATCCTTGATAGGTGAATGTATGTAGTACTGGAATGCGTCGATCCTGTCCCACCACATGGCTGCTATAGAATACGGTTCCTATTGTTTATGCATGCATGTGGATTCTATAAGCTGAATGTACCGAAATAACCTTTACTTAAAGGAGGATTGCCCATTTCACTATATAAGTTTTCATATTGATTGAAATGACCTTGACCCCACATGAGGTCTCCATCTGCAATTTCACGCCAATATTTGAACCGTTTTGGTGTTAGAGCTAAAACGTATTTTTTGAAGTCCGATTAAGCACCGGGTAAAATTAATATTGATCGCCCAAACTTGGTCCAATTTTCTTTCTCATACTCCAAACAAATAATGTTTTACGCTAATATTTCACAGGGTTGACCACTTCCGGTAAAATCCGGGACTTCTGGGGACGAGGCTATAGCGAACGGGCCATAAAAGGACCTTTAAACTTTGGTCGTTTCCGAAGAATAGGGCGCTTTTTGGCCAACGGCAGGTGGTAAATAGGTTAACTTGGCCAGACCTGCCATCCAGAACCACCCAAGCATGCAAAGAACACAAAAGAAACTCACCTGTATAATCGCTGAAATGTTCCAGTGAACCAGGCCACTCAAATCAAAACAAAAACATATTGTATTCCTGCTCATGCTTGGTTGATCTTGAGGGCAAACAAGAGGTCCATTCACCATAATACACCATAGCTATGTGCAAGCCCCCTATATCAGCAAATATTTTCACATGAGTTATACTTTCTCTGACAAAGGATATTATTTCATTATTTCAAAATCTACAATCTGAACAAACTAAACTATTATTAACTGATGTTTCGCTTCTGCGTAAAAACTGTTTTACAATCATTCCCAACCAGCACATAACATTGCAATAGATACTCACACGAAGCAACTCAGATAAACGTTCCTTTTTCTTATGCCCAGCCATCCACATCGTCCCAAAGTTAGGACATTTAGTAGGTTGACGTTGCAGGTTTGGTTAACGAGCAAGATCGCCGAAAGCTGACGTCCTCTTGAATCCCCCTTTTACTATTAAATTTAAACTAACGACGACGGGTTCTAATTGTTTTTCCTAATTTTCATTAAGTATATGATGAACCACAATGTGAGATATCCAGTTCAATTAGTATCATTATTTGTTTCAAATGTCAAAAAATAAAACATTACAGTCCTACAAACGTTGCTGGTTAGGAGGTCAAAACGCCCAGACACACGTATGGTGCTAGGGCGGAATATGTTAACAGTGGTGGATGTCTCCGTCGCGGACACCCCATAATCGCATTAATTCGTCCACCAGTTTCTGCTCCAATAACCACTAGAAAAATTTTAATCGTGATGCACTTACAATCTACAGATTCCAGGTAAGGCAGCTTTACCCGTACACTTGTTGTCTCCAGTGGCGTATTTTGTTTTGACATTGGGGGGGGGGGGTTGATGAAAATTTTATGAAGAAACGGGATTGCTGAAAAGATCCATTACTAGCACAATGTGCGCGCGAATCTTTGGCATTTAGAGCTAATAATTAATCATTAAATGTAATTGTAATTAAGAACAAAAAAATATTTTTGATATAAAAGTACATTTTCATAATTAACCTATTATGGTAATATGAGGTTATTTTTTTAAACAAACATGAACAGCATCAACATTGGGGATGATCAATTGACCATCCCCTCATCAAAATATGGGAATATATCCCCATCCCCATGATTTCGCCTATCGACTGTTTGTCTCCACTGTACATAGTATGGTGGAAAGGACTCTGCGCGCTGCGGAACCAGTCGTCTGTCTGTCTATCTGCCTACAAGTCTGCCTGTTCGTCTGTCTGTGCTGAGGTATACTTGTGTGACTCCATTTTAATGTGTTGCTTGATTTCGTCATTTTAGCAAAAGATAAGTCACACAAGTATACCCTCATGAACTTGCCTGTTCCCCATTTTTCATAATAACATTGTATTAATTGATGATCCTACAACTCTTATACATGTATAATACTCTAAGGGTGTGCAATCTTTATCGTTTACGAAAACATTAATACTAGTAAATCGCAAGCCACAGGTTCCAATCTACACTATTGTAGATTGGAACCTTCAATGATTGTCAAAAGAAAACGGGCTCTTACTACCAAATCCCTGAACGCTGCAAGCGTTGCAGTTAAGAAATCCTAAATTTAAACACGTTATCAAGAACACTAAATTGAAAATTTATATGTGTATTCCAAATCCCCAATTTCAAGAAGTAATTATAACTATATGGCGGGGGACAAGACCCCCTAGGGGCGGCACTCTTGAGTTTTAAATTCATTTCACATCAACACAACGTCTACGATTAAAAAAAAATCACGTGGGGGTTAAATTCATCCTTATAAGAAAGCAAGGAATGAACAAAAATCAGATAAGGAATTGATTTTTAAGTAAACAATCGTTTTGTTGGCTGTATTCACAGTTACTGATCCCGATAATGACAGAGTAAAATGCCGCTACATGAAAAAAGAGGAATGTCCCAATACGGATAATGAATGGAGTAGGGCGTGTGGGCCTCCAACAGATGGCCTTACTGTGAACGTAAGTTTATTTTCAAAAACTTTAAAACATC
This sequence comes from Ophioderma brevispina, assembly GCA_023653785.1. NCBI lineage: Eukaryota > Metazoa > Echinodermata > Ophiuroidea > Amphilepidida > Ophiodermatidae > Ophioderma > Ophioderma brevispina. The sequence continues at coordinate 11,917 of JAMKCH010010593.1, forward strand.
GAATTAAAAAGGCGATTGCATGCACACTCCACATCTCAGCTGTAGAAAAAAATGTTTTTTATTCTAATGCATTGCATGTTAGTGACTTATGAAGAACAAAATAAAATCAAGGAAGTTTACACTGCATTTTTCGAGGGTGTTGAGCTTTTAAAGGTAATTGCTTTAATCGAAAGTAAGAGTTTCATAATTACGATATTATGGCGTATAAACACGCAATGTGTAAAATATGGTGTTGTGTGCCCGGGGGGGGGGGGGCACTTGTATTCAAAAGTGGATATGATGCGTGAACATGGACTTCCAAAATGCACCCCTAAACCAGTTTTTCCACCGATAACATTATACCCTAAACAAGTATTTTTGTCTGATTTTGCTACACTAAAGAAGTATTTTTGTAAGTTTTGCTACCCGAAACAAGTAAGCAATGCATTGTGTCGTTAATATACCTTTATTACCTTGCTTTGCTTTACAATATTTTTGATCTCTGCTTATTTGGAGTATTACACATACATCACATTTTCAGGTTTTAGTAAAAAATATACCCTTTTTTCCACATTCTGCTGTTTTTGACACCCTAATCAATTTACGCGCGTACATCGCCTTTTGGAAAAAAGATACCCTTTTTACGCGTTTGCTTGTTCACGCATCATATCCACCTTTGAATACAAGTGCCACCCCCCCCCCCCCCCCCCGGGGTTGTGTGAATAATGTTGGCAGCCTACGTGACATGCAAAAGTTAATCGCGCCAATACGCAGGTTATGAAAGGATTATAAATACCTTTAAAAACTGTTTGGTTGCATTTTGTACGCAGAAAGAGTGTTCCCTTACATATAACACGTCAGGTGTTACACAGGGGCAGCACGCGGTGAATATGATGATCATGGATTGCCCAGACAAGAAATGCAAGAAGCCATACAGCAAGGTACCCTTGCTATTCCTGCTTGATGTAGCAGCCGACAGCACCGAGTGTATGAAACCATCTATAATCATACCCCATCGTGCAAGATGATTCCTCCGGGGGAGCACTTTGAGATGGTGGTTATGGCCGAGGCTAGAGACCCAAACCTTAAGTAAGTTTACCTTAATAAGGATTATACAAACCTTTGATTTTAGTAGTCTCGGTCAGTTCAGAAGCAACAAGAATCAGGCATCTTAGTGTTAAAAATTAGTTTCATGTCCCATTGTTTATTATCAGTTTAACTTCATGAGGCATTTTTAAAAATATTATGTAAGCTGCTTCGGAATCGTTCACCAAAGTCAAGTAACGAATTTGCATTTATCCTTTCCTGTAACCCATTGTGTAAACAAGCCAGGGTTGGTACAGGATCGATAGATTAAATCTACATCAAGTAGTAAGTCCGAGAAGTATCCACTTTCCTATCGGATAGCATCAGAACAGTTTGAAATTTTAATTACATAGTTCTCTAGGTAGACAAGGATGAATTTGTATCTGTCTTTGTCTACCAACCCTGGTTTACTATAATAAGAAGGTTACCGTTTCTATTCCGAGCAAGCGCAATCTTTTTTCAACATTTGTCTGCGCTGATCATCTCCAGGAGAAGATAAATAAAACTTCATCCTTGTCTTCCTGGAGAACTAAGTAGTCAAAGGCAAGTAACCTTTTCTCTTCATAGGCAAACATGTGTTAGACATCATGTGGCGGAACCAAGGTTGCATGTGAAATAAACTCAATCTTAACTGAACAGAAGGTCTTGAAATCTAACCTTTTATAATACAATCCAACCAGTAAGTTCTTTCCTATTTAAGCCAGTCCAGATAAAAGGACAATGGGAGATTTATAGGATACAAATTTCTACAAATAGGATACAAATTACTACATCAAAACGAAAAATCTATTTTCTCTCAATTTTTGGTGGAATTAAGTATTTTAGGTGACTATTTTTAGTTCTAGATGACTAAATAATGCACAACAAAATATCATATTTCGATATCTCTGAGTCAGCATTGAAAAAAGTAAACAACTTGTTGTCACTTATTGGCTAATTCACAGTTTTGTTGAACTCTCTACAAAATCACTGTAAGTCTTTTTCACTATATAGTAACTTTATCTCTTGCCATTTCTTCAATTGCTTAACAGAAAAAGACCATTCTTCATGTTGGCTGCAGGCATTTACCGCCTGTAATATTCATTCATATCTTTTTTGTTTTCATTTATTGGATATAGGCCAATATTACCCTTTATTTTTTTTAAGTAAAATATTTTTTGTCTTTCCAACCTACAAGAATAGACTCATAATGAAAAAAAATAGCCGCCCTCTTTGGTTTTGAAGACATTTTCTTTCTGTCTAATCGAAAGTACACAGGTAATAGTAACAAGATAGGCCAATGCTATGATATAATTTATTGTTATAATATACATCTAATTGAACGCAGTTCTCATATACCAGCAGGAATTCTAAAATACTCGAGGGCTAGTCCGAGTACTTATCAGATTCAATAAGTCTATATGCACACCCAAAAACACACATACGCTTGTGAAATCCGTTAATTGATTTACTAGAATCAACACCAATTACACCCAAATAGACGGCACGTAATAATGATCCTAAGTTATGCGGAGAGGTGTCCCTACGACTGTCTAACGTCCATTGTTCGCGAACGCACGTAAGTCACAACTTGTAGAAATCGTAACAAGCTCTCAGCATATACGTACGATTCAAGTTTCGCGGACGAACCCCGAGGACTTTGTACTGCTACATGAGTCAGCCACCCAACTCTGTGCATGATTGTCAGTTATTTGCTTGCTGCACATATGCTAGGGCAACTTGCAATGTTGTGGCTTTTATCCACTCCGATTTTATACCATCTTTGATGGAAAAAGATCCAAAACAATGACACCAATTGTGTAAATAGGGCTCTAAAACTCCAAAGGTCTATTTCTCAGTTCGTCAACAAACGCACAATAGCAATTTCCAAACAAACATAACTTGAAAAAAGTCGTATTGGAATGGAATTTGACACAGATATTAAGAAGGTTACGCTCTAGGAAACTATGTCTTTGAATTCCTTTGTTTTTCAGTTATTAAGCAAAAGTGCTTATTGGCTGGATCCCTGGTGCTATGGCAACCAAGTAAAAAAATCCAATGAAAATGGTTTCCTCCGGAATGGTGCCGCGAACCTTCTCCCAAAACCCCCCATTAAAGGTGCGTGTTCCGATCGTCTTTGGGACCCCCTCTTGATTTATCCGGAAAGTAGTATCCATTTTGATATTAGACATATATATATATATCAGGATTCAGGTTTATCTATCTCATTGTCGTCCTGAAATTTAAGCCCTCAAATCCATTTCATTCCTAAAATATAAACAAATAAACGCCGTTTAATGGGTAACCGTGAATGTTTAACTGTCTGTGCAATTACTTAGATGTCCGGTTTTTATTAAATATTTCAAAAATATACGCTTTCGAAACAAATCACCAAAGAAAAGTGGTTATTAATCATTGGACCCAACAAGATTATTGGGTTCCAACTTGAAAACATAATTTCTTCTTTGAATTTTTATTCAATTTACATTGATTTTTAATTGGCAAACGACAACAACTGGGTCCAGGTGAATATTGACTTTTGACTCTGAACTTTAATGGCAGACACATTCACGAATTAGGGGCGCTTCAAAGCATGTTACGAACAAGTATTGATTCGTCGACCTTGCTAGGATCAGGGTTTGCGCGGTGCATTTAATGTATTGGCATATAAATGCTTCGTTGAAATACCGATACTTTTAAAGGTCTTGTCTGTTTTATTCAATGGTTATGAACAAAGAAGGCCGTTCATCAAGTTTAATGCGTGTGACCCCTTGGGATCTCATCTCGTTTGTTATTGCAAAAAATTCAATGCAAATAACAACGGTTCAGATTTGATCCTGTTGAACAAAGTTGGCATTATTGTGGACAATTATTGATCGTGAATCATATCCTACGACGACAACTTTTAATACCTACAAAGAGGAGTCAATGGAACCTTCCACAAAACGTAATTACTAATGGTACCAAACCTTTATTCGCTCATTTTCAAAATGAGGGTGAAATACCCAAATTTCAATAGATTTGAAGGTTGAAAATGTCCCATTCCTTTTGTCATGTAAAAACCGTCTTAGGTCCAACGATACCCAACAACTTTCTTTTCGTGATTTATTTCGAACGTGCGTAATTTTTGAAATAATTAATAAAAACTAGACATCTAAGTTAATTGAACAGACAATAGCACAGTATTGAATAGGACTTCGCAATATGCATTATTGCTTCTCCAATCAAAGTTTGTTTCTCACGGTACATCCCGCGGATGTGAAAGTGCCACGTTCTACGGCGGTCCGGTAAGTACGTAATCCTGTTTCTAAAATTGAAAAAAAAAAGTTGGTGTACATTGAAACCAATGTTTAAAAATTATCAAGACTGGAAAAATATCGAAAGGCATTAAGGGAAAAATTGATGCGACCGTAGCACTGATCTCTACACACTGGATAGGCTATCGCCGCTCGAACGTGAGGAAACCGGAAATTGCATGGCGGCCCTTTTGCTCTACCCAAGAACCCGATCATGCACGTACAAAGGAATAGGGAAAACTACGGAAAAGTGACAGAATTAGGAGATTAATTGCGCGTATGTCAAGGTTTGTCAATAATTGGTTTGATTTTCGAGTATGGGCGGGTATGTTCGAACAAAATATGATTCAAAATATTTTTAAAAGTCTTTAAAATGCCATATTTCAGGTTTTCAGCTCACAGATACAATAATTCATGCAGTAAGTGCTTTGACTATAGCATTCACAGATATTTTTAATACTCCTTCAAGATTATTTCCGCTTTTTCCCCCCTTCTGATCCCGCAATTGACTTGGTACTTCCCCAAAATGGTTGATGGGGGACCCCTGTGGAGGGGGGGGGGCTGGGAGAAGTAGCAACACGCCTATAGTACGGCGCGGGAATACCACAGACACTTGATTTTGGTACCAATGGATAGCTATCATCCTACTCTTTTCATTGATACCAAAATGAGTACCAACATGCCCAGCATTGGGCTTACTTCAAAGTGGCGTCATATATGCAAATGGGGGAAATTCAAGTTTTACCAAAAACATGAAAAAAGTTCGGGTATCTAATTCATGCGGTTGGCTTTATATGATGGGAAATTACCTATTTTTTTACCACAGGAGCGTTAGTGATGTTTTTGAGTAAGTTAAAATGAAAAAATATCGGCCTATCAATTTTCCGGCCTATATCATGTATTTTCACTTTCCTTAAACTGATGACGTCATATTGGGAATTGTGGGTCCTTATTTGGATACAATGGAAAAGAGAAAACGCAAAGCTATATTGTGGTCCCAAGTTTATAGGAATCGGATGTGTTAAAAGGAAAATCACGGGGTTGTTAGTACTGCTATCCCTATAGGCCTAATTGTGATCCATTTCAACATGTAGCCCCTATCCAGCGAAAAGTCTCGTGAATTAAATACTAATTTTGTGAACTAGAAAGTATTAGCGCTCCATACGAGTATTCCCATGGAGTTATTATAGCATTTAGAGCACAGCACTATCGTCTAGAAAGTGGCAATGCAAGTGCAACAGTCTTATGTACAGTGTATATAGGCACGACGTGGAACCCACCAGTTATAATCACAATCAGTCGACCAAAATTGCCTAGAATACTTGTTACTCTACTCCCAGTTAATTTCAGGCAAAACGGGCAACATATCCAACAAATTGTAAACGCTTGATATTTTTTTCAGATATTGGCCAGGAAAGTACTTCATAAAGGCATACATGTATATGATCCCATAGAAACCGTACACACGATGGTGAAGTTTTGGGTTTAGAGCAAAAGGGACGATGTGCAACTTCCGGTATCCTTCACCGGCTCGCCATTCAATCGCGTGAGATTGCCCATCCAGTGTGTAGAGATCAAGTGGACCGTAGGATTGCGTGTTCACTTTTCAGGCCTGCGAGCAAACGAACACAGGGTTCGGCCTGATCATTTATTGAATATCCGCCATTTTGGATTTTTTTAACAATTTTCCCCAGATTTGTGGATTCAAAACGAAAGACGATTGTTTTCTTCAATTTTTGGAGTCTTAAAGTAATCCTAATCCAATTATATTTCATATAAAACATGTCAATGGCTTGTCTTTTTACTTACTATTCTTTGATGGACTATTTGTGAGCACCTGAAAAAACAATTAGTTTCACGGATGCACATTGGATTTTCAGGTAAATGGTCATTAATTTGCTAGTTCTGTTGCATTTCGACCATAAGGAATCTATGAACAATTATCTTTCCATATAAAACATCTTAAAGCTGTTTTGGACTTAGTTATCATTTTTGAATAATGATTCGAGGTCTATGACGACAACCTGTGCGAAGTATAGTACCCGATAAAACGTTCAATTTTCTCGCTAGGTCCTATATAGGTTCAGACCAATTACGATACATATCAAAACAAAACATAGGTAACTGACCCTCTGATGCAAAAAATCCATAGAAACCCCGTTGTTTTCCGGAGATATTTGAGATTTAGTTTTCATTTCACACATTCTCTATACTATGACTGATCGCTAGTCTCTCACGCATGATATTAAGTTAGATAATATCTTTCGCATACTGTGACACAGGCTACAACGTGGAAAATCCTTACCGGAACCGCCGTAGCCAGGCTCTAATTCAAATAAAAACGCAGAAACGCCACATCAGACATAAATCGGAACACGCTCCTTTGTTGTACATCAAACGTCGTTTTGAGTTACTTTGTTAAAGCTGACCTCAGGAGATTTCCTGATGAGGGACGGCCCCCTCAATTTTCAAACAATTGTGCTTTTTTGCATGTCATATGCTTTCCATTACTAATCCTGTGTTAAATATTTAAGCTCAAATGGAAGTCCTCATATAGAAATCACTCACCTTTGTTTAAAAGTTCCGGATCCGGAAATTTGTTATACAAAGTATCTTGGCAAATGTTATAATACATCTCAAACTGTGGAATTGAGCATTGCAGGTACTATCTTTAGTTTCTAGTTGACTATTTTTAATTAATATCTTAAAAAATTATCATCATAACTCTCTTGGTCAGACTTTAAAGAATTGTTATTGGTTTAAAGAATTAGTTTTCACCGGGGGCTAGCATGGTTACATGTGCAACACGAAAGAAATTAATACCGTTTAAAAACTCCAGGTCAAAGTCATATGATGGTGTACTGTATATATGTTTAGGCGAAATATGATTTAGATAATCAATGAGCTAGATGGCGATCGTGAAAAATACACGGCTTGACCGCTTGACTTGGTTAACTAAGCTCTCGCGGCCTTCGACCGCTCGAGCCAAGTTAACCAAGTCACACACGAAAGCCTGTTATTTTCACGAACGCCATCATAGCGAATTTATTATATATTATACACTTAGAGTATGATATATAAATAACATTTAAAACATTTTTTGGTTAAAACATGCTAAAATTGGATTGATAACGAAATAATTTGTCGCAATTTAAATTTAACATATAGTGTCCTTGTCACCGTCTATTGACGAGCGTCAACCAAACTCCAAATGGATTGTATTGATTGCTCTGGTCATTAACCTTCGAGTAATCTGTGTTAAAGCTAACTTACTAATTGGTTGATTGATCAGTGCTTTGCTATACGAAGCAAATATATGTGGGGAGTGTTTGGTTTATCCTTGAAGTAGGATTTGAATGAAAAAAAACCAACCAAGCCTATACAGAATAAAGACTATTAATACTATTCATCTCCAGAGGGTGTTTTGAATCAATCACATGATGCACAGCAATGTGCCTATACCGTACTGTACTGAACACATGTCAGTATTTAGGGATAAAAAGTGTTCCAAAATTTTAAGAACCACAAGACATTTCATAATCATGCAAAAAATTCCCTAAGTACTAATGCTTTGTAGGCGAAAATTAGCGTTAAAGTCAGGGGTTTTATGTGTTAAGAATAGGGTTTTTATGTGATCACATGACCCTGTTGAGGTGAAATTTCCCCAAACTGGTGCAATGCAGGATTGACTCAAAACACCCTCTGATTCATCCCTAAACATGTCTATATTGATTATTTCGTGCAGAAATTACATGAAGGAGTTATCAGTGCTTTGCGCCCTAGATGTAGTTAAAGCTAAAGAGGTTAAAGCTGACTTAGTACCTTTTTTTTTTGGGGGGGGGGTACCTTCTATATTCAACCAGTGTTTGGTCAGATCATCTTAAAATGTTCATGGGGTAGGTTTTTGTTGTTTGTTTTCATTTTTGTCTTCTTGCAATTACCATAAAGGAGTTGCAGTTCTGCATGCAAATTTTAAAATAACAGTATGAAAATCAAATATCTGAATTATATAATATATTTGCTGTTGTAAAAAATATAAATTGTGTCATGTCTATTTATACGAAAAAAATTGATGAAGAGAGCAATCAATTTTTAAAGTTCATTTACAATTTGTATCTTAAGTTTGCCATCAGTATATATAAGATCGCGCAGCTGAATGTAATTGTCAGGACATTGTATTTACCGTGACCCGCTTGTTCAGTTGTGACCCCGACTTCCGAGTGTGCATTTTATTAAAAATAACAAGCTCTAGAGCTGTTATTTAAAAACAAAACACCTTCAGTAGCCTTCTCGAACCGGATTCGTAGTAGATAACGCACGGGAAAACTTTAGATACCAACAAAAGACGCTAGCACGAGAAGTGTATTACTTAGAAAACATCGCAGTTTATTGACGCCAAAGTTGTTTCTTTTGCGCTTTGTTTTAGATCAAATCATCCAAATAATTTTCAAATTATTGGACTTACTGACATGATCGAGTTGGTAAGTAATCTATAAGTTTTGTTAATGCAGCATATCGAAGATAACCACCCAGAAACCTTTCGGAATGACAGCATCTCCTTTGCGACCAGTGCCCGGATATCCCGATAGGATGGCTATTACGTTGTCATGGACACCCACATCTGACCAGATGAGACGACATTCTGTGTGCTTCAGTGCTCTAGATTCAAACGGGTATGCTTTCGATTTTAAGCTGAGAGTATATAGATTCTTAGATTAGTAAATTGATTTGGGTAATCGTTTAGCAGAAGGATGACATAATTTAGTAAAACATCTACACCAACATGCTTACGCACGCACGCACACACACAAACACACACACACACTCCCGCGCGCGCGCGTCATGAATTACAGCGTTTACAACTTTCCTGCATGATAAATTTTAAACAATATGTTCAACTCAAACACCCAAATTTGCATAAATGAACGTGTTTAATATTTTGGGGCAAGCAATTGAGATTATTACACCATTTTGCTTCTTTAGTTTTATTTTGAATAGCTCTTCATTTTTGTTTGAAATATTGTCTAAAATATTGTGTGATGGCAATTTTTAAAATTATGCTAAAAATTACAAATTTATAGGAAAGAATAAGTAATAAACAAAGAATTTCAATTGACTTTGGTGTGTCACAAACGTGACCAAAAGATAAGTTTTTATTACTATATAGAAAACCACTGTCTCAGTAATGTCCATATTTCATGTCTAAAGACAGTATGTGTGTAGCTTCCCTTGCACAAAATAGATGGTTTAGATATTTCTTCTTTCAGAAGTTATTGGTGTGCCATGCTGATTACTGTCACATACGTGACTGACACCCACCATATTTGTATTTGAAGGACATAAATTTCTGGTCATATTGAAGAAGGTAACAGTGTTAACTTTTAATATTAGTTAAAATTTGAATTATGATCATTTTAAACAAGAAAACAACAATTATTTTAAAAAAGACTGGTTTAAACCCGATTTCCATGTGTCATTTAAAAGTTTGGGGTGCAGTTACCAATTTTTTAGCAGACTGGCACTATTTCAACACAGGAAATCTACATACTAGGAGGATTGCTCTTTGCAGGTTATTACTGATGACATTGTGATGAGTGTTTGAAATAGTTGAGAATATGGAAACACACAACTTCATTTTTGGTGCACATTAGCAATGATAACCATATTGTGTTATAAGTTAATGGAGATGTCACACGCGTAACTCACCACCAATGTCATACACGTGACCGTATTTAGTAATATCAATTTGTTAAATACCAAGTAAAGTTTGCTTGTTACTTTTGATTACGAAGGTTGCTGTAATGACAAAGTACTATTGTCTTTTTGATATAACTATAAGATATGAGTACCTGCTTCATTTTGCTTCTTTAGTTTTATATTGAATAGCTATTAATTTTTGTTTGAAATATTGCCTAAAATATTGTGAGAACTTCAATTTGTAAAATTATGTTGAAAAATTGAAAATTTATAGGAAATAGGCAAGTAATTAACAAAGAATTTTAATTGACTTTGGTATGTCATACACGTGACCAAAAAGACAAAGTTTTTTATTACTAGAAAACCACTGTCTCAGTAATGTTCATATTTCATGTCAAAAGCCAGAGTGTGTGTACCTTCCCTTACACAAAATAAATGGTTTTGATCTTTCTTCTTTCAAAAGCTATTGATGTCATAATTACTGTCACACACGTGAACGTAACGCACCATTTTTGTTTTTAAACATAAATTTAGTATAATATAATGAAGACGTTAGCAGTGTTAACTTTTATTTTTAGTTAAAATATGAATTATGATCGGGTATAAACAAGAAAACAACGATTAATTTTAATAAAGACTGGTTTAAACCCGATTTCCATGTGTCTTTCGAAAGTTTGAGGTGAAGTTGCCAAATTTAGCATACTTTCACTATTTCAGCACAGGAAATCTGCATACTCGGAGTAGCATTGCTCTTTGCAGGTTATTACTGATGACACTGTGATGAGTGTTTGAAATAGTTGAGAATATGGAAATACATACGATTTTATTACAACTTCATTTTGGTGCACATTAACAATGGTTAATAATTTTGTATCCTAAGTTAATGGGAATGTCACACACGTAACCACCAATGTCACACACGTGACCGTACTTAGTAATATAAATTTGTTAATTACCAAGTAAACTTTGCTTATTACTTTTAATTACCAACATTGTTGGTAATGACAAAGTATCATTGTCTTTCTGATGTAACTATGAAAATGTGGGTACTTTAATAATCACATAATTTTACAGCTGAATTTTTAATTCTAAAACCCCTTTCTGTTTGAGGTCACGTCACAAACTTTAATTGCCCCTCATGACAAAATGACCAATCAGGCGAAAGTGGAAACATTATTTTTGGTTAGCTTTAGACTAAAGGTTATTCATTATACAAAAAGTATTAACAGATTGGTTATGTTGGCAAAACAGCATCGGGTGGAAAATCAAAATTTACACTGTTCAGGTCACAAACGTGACCGAAGAATGGACCATTTATCCTTTTTAGGTCACAAACGTGACCGAAGAATGGTCCAAATACTAAGATGAGTATTACATAACAATGCCCTTATACTAATAAATGCACATGATTTTTAATTGTCTCGAGTTTGTGTTCATGCGTATTCAGCTCGCTCAAACACACCTTGATAACAGTGTGAGTGTGCTGTACATTTTAAACCTCTTCTGCAATGTCATTGATGCCGCAGGTACACAAGCGGTCATTCCTGTACTTTTGTTGATGTTACCAACGATCCAGCATTGAGACCCGATAAGGACGCGAGTACACCTGGACCAGGCGAAGAGCATAAATTGGGTGATCCTTGGTTGATACGATTTAACCAAGAGGTAAGGGAGAATAACCTCACTATAGTTAGTTTGGTTGTCGACAATCACTGATTTGACATCATGGGTCGATAATGCTTATTCTGTATCCAAATGTTTATTTTCTCTCAATTACGCGTCTAAGTCACGACCGTACGCAAGCCATTTGCGCCCCAGTATAGCAACAAGTTGAACAACAACAACTAATTTTAAATCAAACAATGACGGGCGTGTGTTACGATGCAAACTGGCGCGTACGTGACTGCGTACACTGCAGCACACGTATTAGCTACGGCAAAACCCCACGAAAAGGAGAAAATAAACTCCTGGACAGATTATAAGCGTTCTTCAAGCTGTTTCAAGATCCATTTCTTTCTAATTGGAGTACACATATTTCTTAAAAATATTAGACGCAGTATGCAGTGTGAGTCAATAAAACCCTACATTCGGAAAGAAAAATAATTAAAACAGTTTAATTTTAAGTTTTAATTCCAATCTACACTCTTGCTCATAAAGTTGGAATATTTTGTTTTTAAGACCCAATCTTAAAACGTGTCTATTTGAATGCCTCAGTTATCATAATGGAGTAGGTGAATGGTTACATAATGAGTCCCCACTACCCAGGTGAAGTGAATCCATGTATAATTTTACGTAACAATGCCTTTTGTTGGGAGCTATAAAATGTCAGACGTCTGTTGTTTGTTCCATTTCGCTGCTCCAAGCCGTTTTGCAAGGAACCCATATTTTTCAGAGTTGGTTGTTACCTTTAAAACAAAAACTGACACAGAGGTGCCCTAGGCTATGCCTCATCCAACGGCATTGGCAATACATCGAAGAGTACTTGCACTCCGACGGGAAGAGTACAAACAAGCCAGAGTTGTTAATTTCTTTGGAATATCGCAGAGTACGGTCTGTAAAATCCGCAGACATCATCGAGAGGTGGGTCATTTGAGGCCACGAAAATCTTCAGGACGACCACGATTGACTACCAGACGAGATGATCGCCGACTGCTTAATCCGTGCCGCAGAGCCCGGAAAAGCCAACGAACCGTCTTTGTCGTTTGTGGAGATTGCTTCAACATGGGTACCGAGCAAGACGAATGACCAAATGTCCTAGCGCAATCGTTCACCACAGAGTTGATCAACTTCGCTGGGCTAGAGAGCACAGAGGATTACAGCTCAGACACTGGCAAAATGGTGTGTTTATTGGCGATAGCCGCTACATACTTGACCATCAAGATGGAAGACAAAGGATTCTTCGATTACGTGGTGAGAACCTTCAATGTGGTGACGCCTCAGTGAGGGTTAAATGGGATGGGCCGGTATTCATTGTAGAGGAAAAATATCACTGGTGGTGTCAGATGGAAACATGGACGTCGTCGTCGTGTACCTGGACATTCTGGAAAACCGCTGTCTGCCACATGCATGAGGGGGTCATTCTAAACAATTTTAGGCTGCAAGACGACAAGGTTACGCCGCACAGGGCCGCTGTAGTGAGACAATTTCTTGAGGCAGAGGGGGTGGATCAGATACCATTCCCTGCTTGTTTCCCTAATTTGAACCCTATCGAGCATTCTGGGAGGCCTCAGGCAGAGCCATCATAAAGGGACAATCATCCTCAAACACTTCAGGAATTAGCTCAGCCTCTGACCGATGAGTGGTACGCTCTGCCCATTGACATCGTAAATAACCTTGTGAACAGTATGCCGCGACGCCTTGGCGCACGGATTCATGCCAGGGGTGGCCATATTCGATGTCAGTGACTGATTGACATTTAAAACAGTACTATAGGACATTTTGATGTTTGAAATCACCCAAAAATGCGTTATATGTAAAAATGACGGATGTGAAAATCTTGTAACAATATCCTTAATTCGCTATTCAAATACCGCCTTTTCCTTCAGGCTAAGGACACAGCTCGTAAAGGGTTACTTGTGGACTAATTTCATGGTGATATGTTCGGAAGACACTGGCCATTCATGTAGTGTGGCAATACACCCTAGATATCATAACTCACACTGTAAGAATCATTCTGTAAAAAGTGGTAAGAGATATTTTATTCCGACTTTATGAGCAGCAGTGTATTTACAGACCACTTCAGTCTTAGTTCTTCTCGCAATTTATGGACACTGGGTTTACTGTATTTGTGCTACATGTACCTTATTTTTTAGAGATATAGAGATGTAAAAGAAAAATCTTTGAGCAATTTCATTATGTTCATGAACCGAGACATTGGTATAGACTGATTTTCAATAACTGATAGTACATGGGGAAATGTAATAAATGTTTTGGTTTAGTTTTTTTTCATATACAGTGTGACACCAATGTTTTTCCAATACCGAATTTCATGGAGAATCTGAAAATCATGGGTGTAATCTTTTTAAATGTGTTCTTGGGTGTTTTATAAGGGGAAAGAATTTGTACAGGGGTAAACAATAAAAGTGTTTAAAATTTATACCAATCTGTTCTGTTGCTCATAAGGTTTCTAAAAAGGTATAGTTTGCCATATTTATGACCTATTGTTTTAGTACAATAGGCTCAAGAAAGTTCAAGGTCATTATTTATAGAATGGTCCGATGTGGTTGAAATTGGTTTTAAATCGTTCATTGGGTCATACTAAATAAGAAAATGTATATAGATTCTGTGTTTCACCTTTCATAGACCCTGTGGAGCACGGCCATATTCGCCCTCTTAATATTCATCAAAACGTCATTGACAACGCGACCTGTATATTTTCAGCGTCTGTACAGTAAGACGAACAATTTGACACCATTTTTAAAACAAACCGATGAATCTGCAATTTTTGACCCCGTGTGACCTTAAACCCGTTTTGCCTTGTAACTCTTGTACTATAATCCTCAGGTAGGTAGGTACTGAACATGATGGTATACTTTAAAACACATTTTTGCCCCTTTTATATTTTGACCCCTGTATAAACCTTGCCCCCTAGAATACATCCACGAACACATTTTAAAAAAATGACACCCATGATTTTTGGAATCCCCATACAATTTTGATTTAAAAACCTTGGTTGCAAGATTGTATATGAAATTTTCACAAAAATACAGTTCCACATGTACTATGACTCTACTGATTAAACCATGGTAATTTTATCTGTTGGAAGATATTTTATAAATGTTTCACAATCGACAGTTTAATTCAAACTGATATATTTTTGTCAAGAAGAAATCAATATCAACTGAAATTGCATGTGTGAACTGTCTTTGCTATAATAAGTAAAATCAGCTAAGTCAAGGCGTAAGTATTTGCATGAATATACACCTGGCACAAAAAGTATCTCGGCATATTTTTCGATCAGTATTGTGCCAAAATCCTACCATTTTGAAAGGTTTCGAAATATACATTTTATTGTCTAGGTCTTGCTCTTTCATTTAATACCTGGCTTGTAAAAAAGCGTACAAAATGGCTGAGATAGAACTCCCGAAAGACGCAAACCATCAAAACCAAAAGTTGCAGTTTTTGTATTTTTCAATGGGCATTGTAGTGTACTGGGACACGAACACGCGGACCACAATCAATATTGCAAGTAGGCTTTCTCGCTCATTCAGTAGGAAAACCTCTTTGTGTAAAATCAGTACACGCATATTATTGCGTTGTACCACACTTTGGCACAATACTGATCAAAAAAACATGCCGAGATACTTTTTGTGCCAGGTGTATAACACACTTAATATTAAATGCCATCCAGGTAGTCTCTTATAGTGTGTGCACAGTTCAATCGAGTTCAGTGGATCATAAAAAAAAACGTTTTTCAAATATCATAGGTAAAACAACCCGCGAAATCGGCTTTTATCCGCATACTAGACGAAGATGAAACCCTTGTCTTTGAAGCAAACGCCAAAAGTGCAGACGTCATCTTTAGAGGTGATACCATAGAAATAAATCCACCAATAGATAACTTTCCGTTTAATGCTGCTGAAGCGTTACCTTACAAGATACAAATAGAGGAGGGCGTGGCAGTGCCATCTGGAATAGTAGGATGCGGGTCCGAAGCAGCAGAATGGAAAGTCTCTGTTAAAGGTATGGGTATGGAGGTTATTATACACCACTAACTCACTTATACACAGTAGTCTATGGAGAAATTGACAACGTTGAGCTTGTTTCTTTCACATTTAAAACTGTAACGTCTGAAGCCGACTTCCTTTGAGCTTAAGGACCTTTGCTCAGAAATATAGTGCAATGAATATCTTAATAGCATGGCGTTATACTTGATTCTCAAAACATGAGACGTGCTTGAAATGTTTTTTAAAAAATCAATAAATTTTGATACTAACGCAGCACACACTAATGATATTTCATGTCCATTTTATTCACACCTCATCTTCCGTGAAATTACAATATAGAAAAAATAATACAATAGTAATATTATTGAAATATACTAATGAAGAACAGAGGTTGATGTAATGTAATATGAAATGATTAAGACAATATACTACCAATTTAATTTATAATATAACCGATGTAATATCAGCTGTAACACGGTTAAAGGCTGACTCAGCAGGGATTTCTCGGGGAGGGCACCCTCAATTTTCAGACAAATCGTGTGTTTTGCTTATATATAATGCTTGTCCATATACTAATCACGGTGTGAAATTGCTAAGCTCGAATCGAAGTTCTTCATATAGAAAATTACAACTTTGTTTTAAAATTTCGGATCCGGATTTTTTTTATACACAGTATCCTGTGGCATCGTAATACTATACATAAATGCTTGGTGTATCAAAACGAAAAATCTGATTCATCTCAAACTTTGGAATTGGGCATTTTAGGTGACTATCTTTAGTTCAAGTTGACTATTTTTAATTAATATACCAAACAATATATTTTGAAATCTCTGAATCAGTCTTTAAGTATAAGCATGATTGAATATTTATAGTCATAATAATATAGTGCGAAAGCAATGAGAAAGGGGGAGATGTGTGAGCGAGAGGCCATTAAGATCATATGAACTTAAAAATTGATCCCACCTATGAGACTGGAACTTTGATTGCCAAATACAAATGGGACGAGACAAGAATAAGACAAGACAGCAAAAGACAAGACAAAGCAGGACAAAACTAAAGGACGGGACAAGAACTTACAATTTGTCTCATTGATGTAGATGACATCAAGGTAAAAAACAAAGGTGGAGAGGCGAAAGTTGATGTGTTGGTATCATTAAAGGCACAGTGAACTGGGGCCTCTATATTGATATGTAGGCATACATGATGATCTATCGAGGTTGACAAACAAATGACGTAACTCAAACTGACAAGACAGATTCACGAATTTTCTTTAATTCTGCTGTACTAACTGCTTGTTGAGAAATGCAATGTTACCTATTTTCTACTACGCAATCTATTCTTACTAAACTGTAAACATCTCATAAAGCTCAATATGGTACTGTAAGCAAACATTTTTTTTAATTTTATATTATGAAAGAAATTCTTTAATATTTCTTTCAGTGTGAGTTACGTCCTTCTGTTTGTCAACCCTCGATATGCGTTAATGGCGAATTATTCTTATAAAATGTGTTTTAATCATAGGTGTAAAATCCGGGGGGATGGGGGGATCATAATCCCCCGGAATATTTTGATGAGTGGGGGGGGTATGGGCAATCGATCATCCCCCTCCCAATGTTGGAGACATTAAGAGAAAACGGGCCCTGGAGGGTACTTCGTTCTAGTCTAAATTGATACAGATATAAAAAATAGTAAGCCGAAATATAATTCCCTTAGCTGCGGGACCAATTTGGATAATTTGGGGGGAAAAGGGTCATACTGTCCTTGTATTCCTCTGGTAAACCTAATGGGCTTACCCTGTATAACAAGAAAGTTCCGAGTTTTTCGGTGGCTCTGAAAAGAGCCGAAATTTGCGTGTAACGTGCGTCGTTATAACGACGTATCTCCCAAACATATAGATCTGCACTTTCAGGGAGCAGTTCTTTCTTTAGCTGCTTTATTTAAATTAGCTGTGACTTTCACAGAGTCACTTTTTAATGACACAATTTGGAAAAGAAGGCAGTATTCACTACCTTTAGAGGATAGGCCGTCCAGTCCAGACTGGCCAGGATTATTGTCATGTCCCTAAAAAACCCTTATCTGGGGGACTTTTATATTCCCAAAAGTCCGCGTTAAAAGTAATATTAGTACTATATCTTCTCAGACATGTGTAATCTATATATTTGGTATTATGAAGATTATGGCAGACCAGTAGTTAGAATATGTTTCCTGGCTGGCTTTTAGAGAAACCCCATCGTATGCTTGGAGTTAATGCTATGAGTTAACTCTTAAATTATTAGCTTGACTGTTAATAACCTTTATATACCAAATGAACATTTGTATACTTCGGATACTAGTTTTTTCTGAATGAATATACGACTTTTTAGTCTCTCGAGTCTTCGTAGTATTGCAAAAGAAAGCACCCTCTATAAACTTGCGTGCCTTCTCCCGGATATAAAAACCGATTCAATCAACGACGGGGATTATAGGGACATGGCTAATTTGGCTGGTAGCTCCTTGGATGTAGCTGGAGCTGTTTTTGTCATCCTATTTATTTGGATGGAGAATCTTCCTAGAATTCCTATACCGAAAAACCTAATTATAAGTCGGAAACCGATTGTCCCCACTATATCCAAGATATAATGAGTTGTAGGCCTATACAAAAAATAGTGTTAAGGGAAACACTATAAGTACCGTTTCCTTAACTAAAAAAAGGGGGGAAATCAAGATTCACCTAGCATGAATTTGAAGCATGCCAGCTAGCAAGACGTTGAGTCGTTACGTAGTGACATCAAGGTAAAAAAACAAAGGTGGAGATGGCGAAGTTGAGTGTCGGTATCAGTAAAAGCACAGTGAACTGGGCTACCTAGTTGATATGAGGCCTACATGATGAAAGATGCGGATATGCCAATGATCTTTATAAAATGTGTTTTGATCATAGGCGTAAAGCCGGGATGGGGGATATATCCCCCCCCAAGATTTTGATGGGGGGGGGGATGGGGGTGGTCAATACGATCATCCC
Source organism: Ophioderma brevispina (assembly GCA_023653785.1). Taxonomy (NCBI): domain Eukaryota; kingdom Metazoa; phylum Echinodermata; class Ophiuroidea; order Amphilepidida; family Ophiodermatidae; genus Ophioderma; species Ophioderma brevispina. The sequence goes on from JAMKCH010010593.1 coordinate 30,618, forward strand.
CCTCCCAAGGTGATGCCCGTCATGTGTTTTTGACCAAAAATAACCTTATATTGTACCATTTAGTTTAAAAAATAGTAATTTCCGCCGCTTTGCTCGCATTTTGTTCAACTACGATTGATTTTGTTCAAATACGATTAATTAACGATTTTAGCTTCTCCATGGCAATTCTTTTAGCGCGATTCGCGCACACATGGCTAGTAAGATTTTCAGGAGGAAAACACCTGTTCCATTCATAAATTTCACAACCCACCCCCCCCCCCCATGTCAACAATAAATTTACAACCATGTTTAGTATGTTTGCTGAGTTCCACTGCAATCGAGACACTCATCTTTTGCACAAATTTGTTCATATTCTTTTAGACGAACTCTATGGTCAAGCAGGACATGTTACAGAGCTCCGGCCAGTGGGATATCCGATGACGTGCGATTTGTGTCTGCAAAAAGTGTTGTTTGATGATAATCTTCATTAGGATTCCTTCCAGGTGAATTTATGCTGCCTTGTCTGAGTCAGTAATGTTATAAATTGAATGAACTTATTAATTCAATCCTGATATTTTTATTTACGATGTGCAAAACAAACATAACCTGTAAGGATTATGTTTTATCTAACTGGGAGATAAGTGAAGGATATATTTGTAAATCTTTCTTTTCTCTTTAGATTCCATGTCCCCCCTTCCTCACAATCTCTATTGTGTCCCTTTCTCATCCACTCTCTAGCTTTTACTTCTGTCTTGATCGTCCCTTCTACTCGTTTTTCTATCTTTTTCTTTCAGTTTGTTGTCTTAAAGGATTATGTGATTTTTCTATAACGAATTAAGAGAATAATAATCAACATATTAACTTTGCCACAAACTTAACGCTGCATAATGCAATGTTCTTAACAACTTTTTTTCAGCAAGGTGTTTTTTTTTTTTTCAGCAAGGTGTTTTAAAAGTAATTACTTTTTTTCACTCTTTCTTATAGAATCCATCGGACGTCTGGACCCACCCACTGGCAGCGGCTAACTTTGATAAGGCATTCCATTAAATAAATAGGTTAGTAACTCAATCAAGAAACAAACTACTTTTACCCGCTCTGTATTATGTGCATTAATCCGTTAACGGAATAATCACATTATACCAGATATGTGCGACAGGTGTATTAAACGAAATTATGCCAATATTCTAAACGCAGAATGCCAGGATAATTTAACTGCACCTTTATAAGTATACTTAGTGGCGTAACCAGGAGGGAGAGCGCCAGCTTAAACCTTTCCTCCCCCTGCGCCCCCCCCCCCCACATGAACTGACCGTTTGTACATTGTCTATGGTAATGACACAATTCGCCCCTCAGAGAATACCTTGGCACCCCTTCCTCCCCCCCCCCATTTGCAAAGGTCTGGTTTTCGCCATTGAGTGTCCTACTCTAAAACAAGGGCTTCAGAAACCACATATGAGGTTTTCTTACTATTTCGGGCAAGTTACTTTCTCAGCATCAGCTGAACTTGAGGTCTTTTTTTTTTTACAAACTTTTTATTTTTTTTATTTTTTGCTTTTTTTAAGTTTTTTAAAAAAAGGCAATTTAACCAAACGTTGAAATGTTTAACATTAACTGAACGTTAAATATTTTCCTGAAAACGTTTTCAAACTTTCCGAGACATTTTAAAACAACATTTCAATAACATTAATGGGAATGGTTCTCCAAATCTATAGAAGCGCAATAGATTGCAGACAAGTCCGCCCTTTTGCGGATGTTGGTATTATAAATATCGACGTATTGCAGTAACGCCATGGCTATTGTGATTTGTGCGTCAATATATAATCAGTTTATGTTCAGGTGACTATCTTCGGAGTTAAAAGTAGTGCTCAATCTCATTACAGAAGAGCGTAATGATAAATTTCGAAGTGTAGACAGACCCCTGGAAATGCAACAGTTACTCAGAGTTTCACGGCATACCTCACGTCACTGGGTAACCCGATCCCAGATGGACACTTTTTGCATGGTCGTATCTTAACAAAAAGAGATGTATATAAATACATTCTATGGTGTCATGCCTCGCCCTTTTCCCGCACGGATCTTGTACTTTTATTAAATAGTCAGAAATGCTCAACCACTACAAGTAATACACGTAATAAATACAATATTTTTCAGGTGGGGCTATCTTTGGAATTAAAATACACTGTTTATTTTTTGGTAGCTTTCAGACACAACACAGTTTCTTTATCCTGATTATAAGTTTCGGAGACTGGGGTCCGTAACCTAGAGTCCTAGGATTTCTGATATGTGGGACCAAGGTGGTCTACTGACGAACCGACATCTTGCTCTTTAATTTTTCACACTGCATTGAATTATTGTCATTTATTCTCAAATGTAATTATTTTGAACATCGTGTTTGTTAGTGCTTGGAAAGCAATGCTTTATTTTTGAAAGGTTCCTATGTCGAGAGAGAAAGATTACTAAATTGGTAAGTTTTCCTGGTTGGTATATAGCATGTGCACACTCCTTGATCCAGCACTATTCTACCTATTGTGTTTTTTTATATTAATTTTTCCTGTAAATAACATAAATAAATACAGACGCTGCTCTCCCGGGTTAAGAAACTGAGTTGTTCCCCTCCCCCCATGAGGAGTGTCCCTAGCTTACGATAGCAAACATTTACTGAATAAACCGTGACCCTGTAGAGCGAGGCCATTTGGGTACCGCGCTGAAACAAATGAATACATCCGCAGCTCAATGATAACACAATTGACAGATGGGTGATAGGACTCCTCAGTTCACACGGACACTGTCACTAATATATAACAACCGGCGTAGAAACGTATTTAACCTACTAATGGAACATATATGATTTAGTAAGTGACATCAAAGTAGAGTGACAAAAGGCGGATTTTTTTTAACCTTTGGGAGGGATATCCTCCATCCTCTTCAAGACTTCTGTGATTCGGGACCTCATTTTCTATCAGCCGTGTGACCCAATGGGGTGAACTAATAGAGCGCCTTGAAGAAGGCTACAATCTGCATACATTGTTTCCATTTAGCTTGCCATAATTCCAAATTCTTCTCTTATAGGTGACTCCGGTAATCCGGGAACATTGTCACTGTTTGTTTATTTTTGTAGCGGCATGATAATGCCGTTGACTAAACCAGCAAAAAGGTTGCAAATTTCTGCAAACTATGTGATATAGCAATTATGCAGCCGAAATTATGTCCATTATATTCGTCAAATCTGGACTCAAAAGTGCATAGAAAATAGCAAATGGTACTATTTAAGTTGACATATTATACTCGATTCGCGTTGATACGTTCGTCCCCCTGGAGTTTTGGACCTATTCCAATAAAAGCGGAGAGGGTCTCTCCCGGGAAAATGAAATAATTCAACTGCACGGTGCCACACCGGATTATTTGGAGGACACTCGGTCATGTAACTCACTCACCTGCCACTAAATACAATTTCCTTCAGTATGGAGGAAACCCACTAATTTGTTTCAGGCCTTATCATTGTTCACAATAACATGATTAACAGAAGTCCCTGCGCCTCATTGATTTTTTCACCTCCGCAAGAATGGTACGGGGTTACATATCAGATGAATCGAGTATAACCAAAGATTTAAAAAAAAATGCACCACAACAAAGGACTAAATTACCACCCGCGCATGTAGCAGTGTGTTGTTGTTCGTGATGTGGTTTGTTGTCAACGGCTTCTCCCGTGCAGTCAGCGGAAATGAGCCTCCAGAGTCAGCTAACCCTTGACCATTGGACTTGTGTATTGGCCAGTCTTAACATTCCAATATTGTCATTTATCTGTAACAGGTGCTGTTGCGTTATTATCGGCGTTTGACTTCGGTGAAGACGTCTGTTAATGTGAAAAAGGAAGATGCCACGTCAAATTTACTGTCTTACGTTTAAAATGCTTGTATTCGTAATCTATAATCAAATAATAATGGCACTCTCGCTCTGAATTCTATCAAATTAGATGCTTATTCCATTCAAATACATCAAAACACACCAAACAAGACACGGGGAATGAGAGAGGCTTGTAAAGGCCAAAAATAAGGACTGATAATGCCCAGTTACACATTCACATAACATAAATCCTATGACACGATACAAAACCAACAATCTGACATACAAAACAATACAAGAGAAAAACATGTTCCAAGATTACAACTATGTAAGAATCTGACCAGGGGGGGGGGCGGCCAAGATAGCGTCGTTTTTTACCGTTCCCATAGGTTTAGCACGTAATCACGAAAACTTAACAAATATTCTAAAGTCGAAAATATGTTTAATATCCTATTTTTCCACTCAAAATCCGTTGGAGTTGAAGAATCAACTCCAGTGTATTTTTTGTATGAATAAACGGTACAAACGGGATCCATTTTGAACGAGGCTGGTTTGACCTCATGTTCAATCGCAGGGTCCCGCTATTTATAGCTGCGGACCATGTACCAGGCCCGGTACCGGTTAGCCTATGCCACCACCGTGGAATGATTCGTTGACCTGCATGTAGCAATCCTCTCATGTCCGGTCTTTAAAAACGATTTGATGATAGTTTTGCAGCACAATTATGCACCACCGACTAAGCAAGGCAATTTTTTTAGATTCGGTCGCGACTCCCGTAAAGGAATTCCCACGCGCACTCATGATATTTATAAACGCGCACAGTGACTTCACTGTTCAGGCTCGTCCAATGACTCGTTCGGCAGTTTGCGCTATGAATGAAGCTGGCCGCCACCGCCTGAATCTGACCAATATATGTAACTAATATCGAGAAAAAGATGAGGATGCAAAAAGAATTAAATGCATAATCTACTTATTATAGAGGGACAAAATGTTACTTTTGAATTGATCGCGAAAATGTTTTTAAAAAGCTATACTCCATTCAATTATTAAAATAGATTTTGAATGGGGTATATAGCTTTCACACAAGACTGTAGCGACACTTCAGACTGATTTTTTAGAGAATGCTTTCAATACACAAAATATAATTGTGAGCAATCCTTGTTTTGTGTTTATCTCAGAGTGTTTTACAAGATATTTATCAAAGGGTGATTCGTCATTGTCACGTTTGTACATAGAGAGACCCAACTTAAGTTCCAAATACGTTTAATACATTAAAATGAGAAAATGTATTTATTTATTTATAACATTCGGCATTTGCCAGGCAGAACCCAATATTGTTATATGCATTAAATTCAAGGGACGACGCCTAAGAAGACCGGGGAAAGATTTATGGGAAGAAGTCCGATTTTAGATGTACTTGAATACGATCAATAATGGCCATTGGAGATGCATTGCCCCATGCCTTGCTAGGACTGTCATTAGATCCTATGTTTTGTACTTCCAATTATGCTTAATAGGCCACGATGCCAAAGCGAAAAGGTGCTCGGATAAGGACTAAGGTGGCGCACCCTGGGAAGTACGTAATTCCGAAATAATTTTTCTAAAATTATAGAATCAGTTCTACGTGTGTTCTCACTTCTTGTATGTGCACGTTCTCGAGAAAATGAATTAAATTGCATCTCAATTTATGCCCTTAATATCAGTGACTACGGGATGTACAAGCAATGATTCACTATTTCATTGATCCAGCAAATAAAGGGGGCTATTGATAAGTAATCCGCTCGGTATGTAGAAGACCAACCACTCATCAACGATTCCTTTTCATCTTGAACTGCAGAGCTATTGTTTTATCCATGCAACTGAAAAGATGGCAGGTGTTAACCATCACCCCGATTTAGATAAGCTATTTTTCATGACGTGGAACACAAATTACCTATCCTCTTTCACGAATAAATAAAGTAAGAGGTTCTAACTGTGTTTCAATTTTCTGTGACCCTATATTTCACCCTTTATTCGAAAGGGAAAGAAGGTGAACAAAGCTCATGAGAAATAAATTGTTTGGCAAACTGTGACCTAACATCTTTTGGTGGCAGAACCAAACACGTAACTTGCCGCGTAAGCACATTTCTATGCAATTTATTTCTTTCAGAGCAGAATTCGAAAATCATTCACCTATATGCAATGCATGTGACCGGTGCGACAAACTTTTAAATGAATAAGACAGATGTCTATCTTACTATGATGTACTTATGGGTGTTGGTTCTGCACCAAGATGTTAGGTCATAGCTTGCCAATCAAAATTTCCTCCATGATTTTTGCTCATCTTCGTTTCCTTTTTGAATAATGATGAAATATACGATCAAAGTTATTAAACTCCCAGCTGAAGTTTGAAAAGTTTTATTTTCTTCATGAATGAGGCTGTAGCTCATCTAAGCGGGCCGTGAAACAATTCAAAAGCTTTAACGTCATGGACAATAAGAATGGCTTTGCAGTCCCAGAGAATCTGAAGTCCGTTGTCCTATTCATCCTATTCATAACGGGCGGATTTACTTATCAATAGCACCATTATTTGCTGGAGTCAATGGAAGGTGGTGTACATCCCTTGGTCACTGATATTCAGGGAGAAAAAGGAGATGACATTATTCATTTTCAAGAAAATGTGCACATACTAGAAGTGAGAACACGCGTAGAACTGATTTTGATAATTTTAGACAAATTATTTTAGCAAAATTAGGGGTGCGTCACCTTTGTAAACGCTATGAGATTTTGCCCGCTAGCCTATAAGTATAATTGGAAGCTTCCTTTCTGTTCTATTGTCCACGTAGCGGTTAAAGATTAGAAAGTTAGATTGTTTGAGGTCATATATCATCACGAATCTTCCAAACATACGAATCGAACAAAGTTCACATTTTCGTGATATCGGCGATTGAAGTTCTATATAGAAAATTATGAACTTGCATATCTGAAATTCCAAACATTGAGGAAAATGATTTTGTGTGTACATTGTGGGCATTGAGACCTTCATTTGGAACACGATTTCCAATCAAGTATCCTTTGTTTTCCTTATCAAATTTAATTACAAAATTATTTGGAAGATTATTATCTGGCATTTGGGTATGATTTCCAAAAGTAAAAAAATATACCCTCAAATTGGAATGTTATTTTTTTCTCAATATTTGGTATATGAAATGAGCTCGTGATATATTAAAATAATATGCAATGAAACCAATTGCGCCAAAAATGTCGATTCGTCTGTTTGAAAGATTCATGACGATATGTTCTTCTTGTGTTTGTTATTATGTAATACCTAAATGAAATCTACTTTTATTACGTTACAAATAAGACATAAAATCTTAAAGTTTTTATCCTTGGCAAGTTAATGCGTCTTTGACTTTTTATAGACATGAGTTCATCAATTATAAGCAATACACATAAGTAATATACATAACCACAGTATTTGATCATTATGACTGAACAGAGTGTCCATTATCTTTGGATCATTATAGTTGGATCAATAAAATATTAAGCTCTAAGGAAAAATCTCGTGTGGTGTTTTCGATTTCATAAAATTGTAAAACCCTGATACCCTAAAAGACCTTGAGTCCCCTGGAACATTCACTACTCTGTGTGCTATTGACTTCACAAAAGCGTTTGATCGCATCAACCACACGGTTGCAATTCGTAAGATCATTGATTCTGGTGTAAGGTCATCTATATAATACCAACAATTAGCAGCTTTCTTTCGGACCGTAACCAGTGCGTTAAATTACAGGGCCAGTTATCTAACCCTAGGACCATAACTTGCAGTGTACCACAAGGTACTAAATGTGGTCCTATTATTTTTACGATTGTTGTCAACGATGCTGCCGTTACTACAAATAAACGTTTGAAATTGTAGATGACCTTACACTGGACGACAAATATAAAGAAACCTATACAATGCCAACTCCAGCAAGATCTAGATGCGCTAAGTGGTTGGTGTGATCATAACGATATGTTACCAAAACCCTCCAAGTGCCATATTATGCATATTTCTTTCCTAAAAAGTGCTTACGATTACCATCTTATATGTTATCTGGCGAAACGCTCGAAACCGTCGACAACATGAAACTGCTTGGCGTGTATATTCAAAAAGATCTCAGATGGGATAAGCAGGTGGCAGAAATGATAAGTCGGGCATCTAGAAGGTTATTCCTATTGTATATGCTACGAGGATTTGGTGCTCCAGTTGAGGACCTTTTGGCTGTACATCAAACCTATATCAGGCCGGTGCTTGAATACGCCTGTCCGGTGTGGCATCCATCCATTACACAGCATCAGAGCCATCGGCTTGAGATAATCCAAAAAAGATCTTGTCGGATTATACTTAGCAGTAAGTACGAACACTATGATACTGCTCTGCTTGATTTGGGTATTGCTAGCCTATGCGAGCGTCGTGAGCAATTAATTATGAATTTCGGCCAGAAGCTCCTCAACTCCGAGCGCCACCAACATCTCCTCCCTGTTAGACCTAAACCAAGATATACTCCCAAAATAAATGCAATCCTCGCAGTTGATGCTATAATTTCAAAATTACTCAGAATTATTCAAATTTTTCTAACATATTCTGAATGACGAACTTCTTTCGTACATCCTGTCCATTTTTTGTCTGATACGGGTCACTAGTTTTGAAAACAAAGGCTATTATGTAACCCGCTGTCAAATTACCCTATTCCAAGTTTGCGTTAGATCGTTGAAGCAGGTTCACCTTGAAAAGTTATAAAATGTATTTTAACTACAAAAATCTCCTGGGTACTAATCCTTTTTTTTTTAAATGTTGAAATATTGCGAGATATCTGTAACGGCCTATCATTTCTCAACATATTTTTCAAATTTCATCTGATTTGCTTCACTGTTTTAGAACCAAGGCGATTACGTAAGTAAGCCACAATTTAAGCCATTCCAAGTTTGACTGATGAATACACAATCAAGACATGCTAAAATATGCAGGTGCCTGTACTTGTTTTTCTCCTGTCTCTTTATCCTTACTACTTAAGTTTGGTTCAATTAACCCAGTATAACCTTGTAAACTAAATATTTTAATATTAAAAACATTTAAAGACAATAAGTCTTTGACAAATAAGGGAAATGGTCTCTGTTCACAATGACAACGTTCTGACATTGTGTTTGATGTAACTCAAGTTTGGTTTTCAGTGGTTTATTTGTGTTGTTTGTTGTGTCTATCAAATGGTCCATATTATATCATAATGGTCTTCAACATCCATTCATACCATTTCCATTTATTTGGTATTTAATCCCTCCGTTGCAATTTGCAATATTCACGTGGAATTGTCAGACACACTGAAGATAAAACATTTAAGTTTGGGCAAGTCGCTAAGTTACTATTCTCAATATGAGTAGGGGAAAATACTACACAGACGATAAAAGACCGTGGATAAAACAATAAGTACAAATATTTTAGTATTAAATTTAGTATAATTTTGAAATTATAGCCCCCAACCATTTCCATTAATTTGGTGTTTAATCCCTCCGCTGCAATTTACATTATTCACGCAAATTTGTCAGACCCACTGGAGATAAAATTTGACCAAGTCGCTAAGTTACTATTCTAAATATGAGTACAGCAAAATACAGTACAGACAATAAAAGACCGTGGGTATAATAAAACAATTACGACAAATATTTTAGTAATTTATTTTTTAAAAACAGACAGGAGTTTTTGGTACCAGGAGATTTTTGTAGTTGAAAGACATTTTATTCCACTTTTGAAATTATAGCACCGGCTGCGAGGATTGCATTTATTTTGGGACACCCTGTATTTGGGACCACAGTATCAAATCACATTTTAATAAAATTTGCAGAGGAGATTGATTCTGATTGCCAAGTCACCAGAGGAATTGGAGAGCATGCTAAATGACATTCACAGCCACAGCACCTGTCTGACTTCAGCTATGCATGTTGGGAAAAACCAAAGTGATGGTTAATGACCACACCAGGAAATCCGATGGATAACTGTAGACGGGAAAGTAATTGATGAAGAGGTCAACAGCTACATCTACCTTGGAAGACAGTGATGCGTGATGATGATTTACTGCCTGAGATCAGAAGGAGAATTGGACTAGGCTGGGCAGCATTTGCAAAGTGGAACGTTCTTGAAAAAATAAGAAGACAAGTATGGAGTTAACGAGGACAGTGTTCATTGAATACATTCGTTCCTGTTATACGGCAGTACACAGGGCTTGACTACACCACGATGGAGATGCTTGCAGTTGCACCAAACGAGGAAGATGATAGAGCGACTCATGCTTGGCATCCGACCTTAAGATTAAAAAGAGAAATTGCTGGATCCGATCACAGACAGGAGTTACTGATATTATCGAATGCATTAGGAGTGCCAAAACATTAGATGGGCAGGCCACGGTGCTAGACTGCAGTGATAACAAAGTGGACCATAAGAGTGACAGAGTGGACCCCCAGGAATGGACCAGAAAGCCAGGACGTCCAAAAACCAGATGGACAGACGAAATGACAAAACAACTTGGTCCACTTTGGACAAGAATGGCTAAAGATAGAGATTTGTGGAAACATTCTAGGGACGGGTTCCTCCATCGTGAATGATCTAAGCCCTGGATATAGATATGCATATGGATTGATTCAGAATCTAATGACAATGGTACCTATAGAAGTCAAACTTTCTTGATTTGCTATCACAGCTGTAAAACCTGATTTGGTAAACAAACCTTATTTTACATCTGGCTAGTTATTGCAGGAATTATGTTTACATATGAAGGTTTAAGTCTTATCCCGTTTATTTGGTCATACTGTAAACTATAGAGGACGCACATATCAAGAAAATAGTTCATAAGAAGAAGAGAAAGAAGCACAGGCAGGCTAGGTCATTTTGGGGTATATTACATACATGGACTGCATTGGTACTTAACAAATTAGCGGAGCAGATTGCAAACGCTTATACCCAGGATAGGTACTTGATACAAAAGATACATAGAATAAGATTCTACAGACCTCAGCTTCTCGGATTAATATCTATATCCCTTAAATCCCTAAATGCTATTTTTACATTTAAAAATCATGTAGCGAACCCCTGCCTTGTGCTTACGGGGGAAAGTGTACCTAGATATAACAACACAAATACCACTACGAAACCCGGGAAGTCCCTTTTTGTGTTTTCTAGCATTTTCCTCTGGGGACGTAAGGGATATACAAATAATATACTCTACATTAATTATCAACCATGTAACTGCAATGATACCAGTGCTTATAGTTAATTTCGGTGGCGTACCCATAGGTTGACTTTGTTGCTGAAGCCCCCCCCCCCATCCCTTATATACTTTATGTATGACAATCTTTTTGTAGACTTTCAGCAATTTGTACAGACTCAAACTCCCACAGAAAACATTCGAAGGAACTCCGTCGAATATCTGCCTTCAAAATCGTCCCTCCAACGCCGTATAATGCATTGTGATTACAGATCTTGTTAGGAAAACTGTCCCTAAAGAGCCGCTCGAGCTGGCCGCTCGATCGCCAGCCCTGTCCCGCCCACTCTCCACCTAGGCTCTGACCTCCGTTGAGTTAGCCGCTGTTCCAGTACAGCGGTACGCGTGTGCAAGGTGTGGCAGGAGATATCGGCATGCGGGTCAAAGTCCGGGAACAATGGTGAACAATGGGCAATTTGATCAGTTGACTCTTTACGCAACATTAGTTTCACGCTTTTGGAGCCCGGACTATGATACCTGACGGAATATGATTACTTTCACACCGGCCCCGAAATCACCAGAGCAGAGAGAGTGCATGGTCGTTAGAAGGGGAGGTTTAGGGAAAGCCAAAAGAGTAATCGCTACGTATCTCATGTGTCATTGCCTTTTTATTCCAAAAAAATTAGACAGTTGCATCTAATTTGTACAATCTTCTGTTCTAACATTTGTCTAATTACAAATTTGATGTAATTGTTTACTTAAAGGGGCGTGTTCCGATCGTCTTTGGGACCCCCCTGATTTACCCGGAAGTAGTATCGATTTTGATATCAGATGAAAGGCCGTATTTTTCTCATTGTCGTCCTGAAATTTGAGCCCCCGAATCCATTTCATTCCCAAGATATAAACAAAAAACCGCCGTTTAGTGGTTAACCACTTTATTAGCACAGTATTGAATAGGGCTTTGCAACATGCATTATTGCGTCTACCATCAAAACCGCAAGTTTGTTTCCCACGGTACTTGATGGGGTGTATGTGCAAGTGCCAGGCTCTCATATCAAGTAGAGAACACAATACACATAAATCGGAACAACCACCTTTAATCCGAAAAGTACACAATTTTAAAAATCAAATTTATACAATCTTCTGTTCTAACTTACCTGTCCATTGCAGGGATTCCATCAACAACAATATCAGGTATAAAAGAAAACGAGTAAAACTTTATTTGTACAATGTAGTATTTAAAAATACACAGCAAGATTCCTACTCACGGTATAACCCAGAGCTTAGGCTATAACTCCATGTGCACTCTTAGCTCTACTACCAGGGGTACCCCTTGACGCACTATGGATGCAGTACCTAAAACTAAGTACTTGCGAAGTACACATGTCACTGGATGGATAGAAGCTATGTTTACTTAGCAGTACCCATCTATTAGTGTACTCTGCAGTTGCCTGCTAGGTGACTGACTGGTACCCATGTAAGCCACCAGTAGTGGAGTACCACTGCAGCTACTCCACGGGAGTACCTTCACAGGTACTCCCCTACCGGCTACCTAGTAGACAGCACTTTGGACCATAGAGGGCGCCAAACATTCCATTGTTATTTACGACTTTCTGACCATTTTCAAGCTTTATTAGCAACATCTATATTTGAGTTAAGCATCACCAAAAACCCTTATATGTGACATTTTGTGTCAAAACGTATAAAATATGTGACCAAAATGTTAAATAATGGATAAAATTTCTAAAATAATCACACAAAGCTCAAAGCTCATTTGCATGGGAGTACCCACGCAGGTACTCCCGCATGGAGTGACTAGTTGTTAAGCTACTGCGTGTGTACCTAGGTGGATGGTTACCCCCACTTTTGCGGCCGGCGATGTGGTACCCATACGGGTGGGTACTCCATGGCTACTTAAAAGGTACTTCAAAGGTACTCCCATGAAGAAATTGGTTGTGTATGATATACATGCATGTACTATGGACAACAGAGCAATGTCGTGTAACTGCGTTATTCTTATAAGCTCTTCCACAACTCTAAAAGGTATTTAATACCTTTTCGTTTTTTAATAATTAGAGCTGACTTCATGTCCTAACACATTTGTGCCGTACCCAGTCTTTTCCTTTCAAAAAGAAAACGAAGATGAACAATAATCATGCAGGAAATGTTGCTTGGCAAACTGTGACCTAACACCTTGGTGCAGAACCAAGACCCATAACTTAATTATGTTAATGTAGGACCTCTTTTCTTTCAATTCAAAAGTTTGTTCGGCACCGGTTTACCTGAATTACATATCCCTTACGTCCCTGGAGTGAAAATGATTTACCAACCTGACGATCACCGCAAAAAAGGGAAGTGGCGCAATTGGAATTAGATCTAGGAGCAATTTCACCCTAAACACAAGGCAAAGGGTCCGCTCCGAGATTTTTGAAAAATGAAAAAAAAAACGGCCTGTAAGGATTTAAGGGATACAGGTGAATGATGTTTGGCAAACAACCCAGAAAACATATACAAAACGACTCTGTGAAGAGCCACCTAAAATTTTGGAAAACAAACCAAAATGAAAAACATCAAAAAATATAGTGAAAAAGCCAAACGGCTTTGAAGCCGACTTTGGTATTCACCAACAAATTGAAATAGTGGATTCACCAATTAACTAAGATAGTGGACTCACATCAGAGTTAATTTCTATGGATTTTGAGCACGATATCGGGCGCTTTGAAATCACCATTCATTATTACATTGTGGAAAATATCCTCCATCTTGTAAGAAATTAATCACATAAATTACCCATAACCTATAAAGAAATCAATCACATAAATTACCCATAACCTATTAAAGATTTTATTTAACGTGTGTGTTTAATCAACCAAGTATTATCCTCGGTCTCTGAGATGGTAATACCCAAGGAATTAAACATAGGCCTATATATTAAACAAAGAATCACTGGAAAGGTCACAATATTTGTGGCTTTTTTAATTCATCCAAAAACACGGGCCTAACAGACAATGATTATGCTTTTCTGCAAAGAATCCACTCGACATTAGAAGTAGTGATTATTACAAATAATGATCTTGAAACAAACAGCAGAGAAGTTCTAAAGGTATATACCATGAAAAAGTACCACATGGCTTTGAAAACATCTGTCTTTTAAATAAAAGCCTAAAAAATCACAATTGAAATATTATTAAAATCATTATAAAAAAAACCCGCGACAGTCTGTTTCCTATCTCATTTCTGTGGTGTTGAATCGATGTGATGCACAATGTATCAGTGCTTTGAATAGAGCGATGACCCATGTTTGCCTAGGGTCTCTGCAGCTCGGAACTCTCTGCGCATGTGTGTGCCTATTGGTGGCGGTATTCTGTTGCCATGCTATACCCAGAGAGGTGCGGACAGGCTATAAGAATTGAAAATCATCCGAATAAAAAGATTTTTAGGTTAAATAATAAACATTTAACAATTTTTTCGCTCAAAGAACCTATTATATACTGTATAACAGTTCAACTGATGAGACGACCGTGAGAGGATCGTCGAAACATAGGTCTTGAAAAGCCTATCATGCCTCAAATAACATTCTGATAGACAGACAATAAAATTCTTGTAAAATGTTAGCGAATGAAATTTCAATGAAGATTAAAGCAATTCGCTAAGGCTACCATGCCTTTTAAAACACTCTCAAAGCAAAAATGCCGACATATGTCTTCGAAAACCAAGCCTTCATTATAAAAATGAAAGGTTAAGCAGTACACTATCCAGTTTCAATACATTATCTGAGATCTCACGTCCTCATGTCGCGAGGTGTCCTGGCTCCCTTTTTATACTATTTCGTGATCCATACATCGTCCCCAGATTACTAAAATGCAGATTTGTTATAGCATTAGAACCAGTATATACCGTCTAGCCCTATTTCCTTTTGCCAGTATCTAGATATTGTGTCTCTTTGTGTGTATGCCCACTCTTTTTTGCGGAATTGGACTGAACTCGGGGGCCAGTACAAACAAAAGAAAGACACTATATGGGACTGCGGTGTAGAAACACCGTCGGCCATTGTTTGGTGAGGGATTTTAAATTATAATCGAATTATGGACACCTGCCATGATAGTAACATGATCAAAGCAACGAGACAAACATTAAAAAGTCTATCAGGCTGCGACCACAGAATACGGTTGTTTATATGTGTGTCGCAAGCAGATGGCATTCTGAGATTAAAAAAACACGTTCAAGCTCACTGTCGTTAATTAGCATGTTTTGGTTTTTGTTTTTTATTAAAAAACAGCAAACGGTTCTGTTCATTTAAACAACAGTTACAAAATAGTCACAAGCAACAGCAAATAATTGCAAAAAACATAATTATACAAAATATAATACAAAATAGCAAAAAGAACAAAAATAAGGGTCATCATTCTACTGAATAAACACACGCACACCACACACCGCGGGACACCACACATCAACACTCCACACAACAACCCACTCACCACAAAACAAATTCACACCAAATATATAAATATAAAAACCCTAACGTTAACACAGAGACAGCCACCAGGGCCGTCACCCCACATCCTACACGCAATATAAAAATAACAAGATCAATAAAAAAGCAATATAACCACCACACCCACACACACACACCATACGCACCACACCTGATACGCGCGCAAACACACACACACACAAAAAGCTCATCACACACAACATTAAACAGGGCGGATGAAGCGGATAACCAAAATTACACACAAAAGCCAAGATGGGTAACCCTCCACAGTGGGATAGATTAAGGCTTCGCCAATCCCAAAGATTTTGAAAAATCATCCAAAGAGTCAGAAATAAAGGTATTATACTCAAGTTCAATCCGCCTGTTAATTAAGGATCTAAATACTCTATTAAACAGTTATCGCCCCCTTTTTTCCATTTTCAACAAGCCAGTCGTAGACCTATCATACATAATACCAAAATTAACAAGTTGCATTTAGCTTTAAACTTACAGTTAGAGTACCCAAAAAAGAACATATTTTATCCATTTTATCAAAAGGAATCTGAGTTATCTAATGATTGTTGGACACATGATCCCACGTTAAAAGAAAAAAGATCTGGACTATTATGCATCAACAAACAAAATGAAAAAGCACTTTCAATGATCAGGCAAAAAGAACCAAAAGGGATTATCAACATCCCAATTTTGAAAAGTTTTTCGTTAGTAAATAACACATTATGCGCCAAAAAGAAATCAATCTCGCCCATAAATGTTCTAAGACCCCGATACAATACGAAAATGGACAAATAGTAAGCAAAGAATCCCCAAATTGATCCGCCAAAATTCCCCAAACTAGGGGGACAATTGCGCTCAAAATATTCTCCCGAAAAAAAATGATTAAAGAAACCTGGCTAGGAGAAAACTATATTACACGGATCATCGGAATCAGAGGCCGGAAAAAACAGACTGGATGGTTGGTCTAAAATAATCAGCCAGCGATTTGACTGAATAATCGGTGCCACTCATCAGGAATACAACTAAGAACAAAGCCTAAGTTAGAGGCCAATGTACAAGAATTGGCCGAAGAATTCCATGAATGCACAATTGTCCCCACTAGAATGAATCCAGGCACATATCATAACTAAAATCCTGAATTCTAAAAATAGTAGCCTCAGCAAGTTCTTTTAAACAATAGATTAAAAACTTATCTACGATGATAAGGGGGTTGTTAGAGAGAGGCTGGTGTTTTTTTTACAGAGTCATCAGAACAAAGAGGGCTAAAAAAGCCGCCCACCAGTCACTTTCGCCCCCCAAGCCTTATCATTTCAGCATAAAATACAAGACAAGTTGGAAAACACAATTATTAGCCAAAATTGAATTCTTAAACACATAACGACCCAAAGCACAGTTATTTATATTACTTAAATTATTATTCAACTCAACGCTTGGTTATAGGATTTAAAGGATGCTCAACGTCAAAAATTTTCTTACAAATTAAACGCAAAGAATATTCATGCGGTCAATATCAAGCAAACCAGACCCCAACTTGATAGGACTTATAAGAACATTATAACTAATCCTGTGAGATTGCAGGACCAAATAAAATCAAGAATAGCCCCTTTTAACTTAGGAAATGCCCATTGCGGGAAAAGATAAGATAATTCAAATATAAACAACACGAGACAAATCAAGGAATTACTATTAAATTTAACCTTCAAAATGAAGAACGGCATTTCCACACTATTACGTACAGAGAGGCATTTGGTCAACTTGAGAAGCCAGTTTTCTTCATCACAATTAGGGCGTATTCACTCCAAATACACCAGGACTACCTAAGAATGGAAGTACAACCCGAACATTGATTTTGATAGATCTAAATTTACCGGAGTAAAGTAAGTGGACACAGCCGAGGGGGTGAGAATTTCCGACTCTCAAGATGACTTTTTGAACTGACGCTAAATTATATGATCATGAAAACCTCAAAAAAATAATCTTAACAGAATTTAATCATCACGAAAGTAGTATCATCAGCATGTTGAAAAAGTAAGGCTTTCGACCCCAGAAAGAAAAACATTAATATCAGAATGATAAAAAATCATTCCTAATTGGCTCAGCCCGAAAGCACATATAAAAGGGCACTCAGAGGGCAACCCTGACGAATTCCTCTCACAAGATAGGAAAATAATCCGAAAGAAAAAACCCATTAATTTAACACAACGTTAGCATTCTTATAAAATATTTTAATCCAGTTTATAAAATAATCCGGAAAACCAAGTTTAACAAGTACTTAATTTAAATAGGTGTGATTCACGCGGTCAAAAGCCTTTTACGTGATCAATTTCATAAATAACCACACAAATTCTGATCAGAAATGTAGTCCATACCAGGTCATGGATCGCTAAGACGTTGCTCAGCGATGTCACGACCCTGGCCACACACCAAGTCTGATCAGAGGAATAATATTCCCAATAACTTTTGCAAAAGACTAGCTAAAGCTTTGGATATAATTTTATAGTCAATGGCCTCCACCGTTCTTGAGAGTTGTACGGTCTCCCTTTTTAGGAACCAAAGTAATGATGCCCTTAGACATAGAATCGGGTAAAATATGATTATCATCAAAGCCTCGACAATTCTCAAGAGCTCCGGGCCAATCTCATCGAAGAAAAATTTAAAAATTCACAAGACCGACCATCAGAACCCGGACTTTTTTCTGCCGAATGTATAGACCTGTTTCTGTATTGCCACATATCATTTCCACAGTGTATTTGTCCCCTGTGCCTTGTACCATGTGTACTGTACACATATTCCCGGGTTTGCAGCTAAGAGAGTGTGGTGTGGTTTGCTATAGGCTCATCACAGCATGCAATGTCACCAATGGTTCAAAATTAACACTAATTATGTGATAAGCTTAACGTTGAACATTTTGATCCATCCAAATTCAACTGACATACAACCAATCATCGGTGGCCTTACTGGTACTGGAGCCAAGGTTTAATAGGATTATATGTCATTCACTGTTCTATCTCTTGTGGCAATGTAAAAAACATGCTGCAAGGAATATGTAACCTTGTGGCTTTTCACATATATACTGAAGTGAAATTTGTTTGTTCACAATATTTTATGGGTTAACATTCCTTAAAAGATTGTTTAGTATTATAAGTGGGATGCAATTACCTAATTTAAGTGCCAATGGTTGAAAGCGGTTGTATATTAGTTGAGTTACATGATAATTAGTTATGAATTTTGTATAAAGGTTTGTGACTTACCCACCATTCTACCTAAAAGGACCACTTCCTGTTTTGACAATTGATGAAAAGCAATAGCTGACCATCCTTCATGTGAATTGTCACCAAAGTATTATTACACAATGTTGGACGATTTACCATGCGGATGAATACATGCAAGGTGGTTCACTTTTTCGTCCCCAGTAATTTGTCTTAACTTTTGGATACGCAACATTTTTAGACGCAGCACCCAAGGGCAAAACCCACATTTTGATCTGGTCAAGGTGTACTCATAGCATGGTACATGCATCGGCTGTGTGGAATTGACTGTCCTGATATAACATATGCTTGATCTGGGTAATTTATTGCATGAAAATGTCATGGACCTGCGTGGAATTGACCGTCTTAACACCATCTTAATTGATAATTTGGGGAACAATGAGAAATTATGCTTGTGATTACTATGTGATCCACCATTTTGCAAAGCACCATAATGAGTCTTACCCAACCTTTTATAATGTAGTCTTAGCATTTAAAAAAAGGTTTAATTGAAAGTCAAGTTACATGCAAGTTGTACAATGAGAATTAGGGAGAAACCCAAAGATAAAAGAAGTTCAGAGCTACGCTCAACTAAAGTGTGTGTTTAAAGATTTACAACCCTCTGTCCCTCTATGCAAAAACACACGACACCTTGAGCACATAGGTCACCTTGCAGATGAAAATTGGGTCCTTACATATATAGACCGACCAGCAAACTTGGCTGTTCCTTGATGTTGAAAATGGAAATAACTAAGATTTTAGAAATCACCAATACATATGATTTAAAATTTATTTGCCATTAAAATTAGCATATTTTGCGGTTTCTGTGAAAGTTTTAAATCACATTAATCATCACCTTAGGTCCTCAGTTTTACAGATTGCCTTCTCCATGATTTGCTATTGATAGGCCTATGATTATTTATTTTACAAGACAAGAAAAAAAAGCTTCAGACTCCTGTGGTATATTTTTTTGCAGAGCCCACATCATATCATTAAACTATATAATATTATGACAAAAATAACAATTTTTCTATTGTAATTTGCATATTACAAGACGCCTTTTGGTCTTACATATTAGATGGTATTTTCGCTTATAATTGTGAATTACTGCACTGTATGCATTATGATGCCAAACAAAAAAAAAAACGCTTCGTGCGATTATGACTTCAATCATGTTTATATAATTCAAGAAAAGAAGCAACCTTTTAAGTTATGTGGAAAGGACTCGCTGAATAGCACTGACTCTTGGGCCTATATTAAAGATATTTTATTAAGTTAATGCAATGGCGAGGATGTTCAAACAATAGTCATCCCGCATCACCACCATGGAACTTCTAACTAATGACTGGAAGTAGGACGTTAAAGGCCGACTCAGAGATTTCCCGATAGGCGCCCTCAATTTCAACAATGTGTTTTTTGCATGTAATAACGCTTGTCCATATACTAATCACTGGGGGAAATAGCTAAGGCTCAAATCGAAATCCTTCATTAAAAAATCACTCTTGTTAAAAATTCCGGATCCGTAAATTTTGTTATACACAGTATCCTATGCAACTGTTAGATACACATAAAATGTTTTCTGCACAAAACGAACACGCGATTCATCTCAAAATTTTGGATTGAGCATTCTAGTGACTAGCTAGTCTAGTGACTATTTTATTAATATATTAAAAAAATATATTCAGAATCTCTTCAATTGACTCGCCCCCTACGTTAAGGTCAATCTTCATTATGACACAATAGTGTTGGTGGTTTCATTAATAAGACCCCAAAAAAATTAACGCAGCATGTCTAAATACCCCCATAGATTACAAACCATTAGTCTATGCCTACACCATAAAATTATATCAATAGTCCCTGTTTTTTTCTGCAAATTTTGACACCTTTCTTGCTCCATTGTGATCAATATAGCCACACAAGGTCCATTTTACGAAAATTGTCACCTTTTCAAAGTTATGCCCTAGACATTTATCAAGACCCAACCATCATTATTGTACACACACATTTTTTTTTTTTTTTTTGTTTTTTTAACGGAATGAATGCGATCTTTCACTGAATGTCAACTCAATAAGCTAATATGGCTATAGCTTTTTACTGCAACTTTTAAAAGGGAGAATTTTTCTTATATGGGGTATTGTGTTTTGGCATATTGATCGCAATGGGGCAAGAAGGTATCAAAATTTAGGAAGAAAACGAACTATTGATATGATTTTATATTTTCGTGCAAAGACCAATGGTTTGTAACCTATAGGGGGATTTTAACATGCTGCGTTCTTTTTGGGGGGTCTTTACTATGCCTTCCTTCTCCTCATCCATGTTAATGTTCAGTATGCAAACTAATATAACACTCCTAATTTTATGGCAGAAGCCTAAAGTCATTAGGGCCCAGCTTGTCCTTTTTAAGGACTCTTCTGTTGTCATTTTCCATTTTAAAAAGAGCTTCTTTCAAATTGGATAAGGAATAGCCTTATTACATAAATCAGCATCATCATTAAGAAGACGCGTATTAATATTATCACCATGACTCATCTGAACATTGCACATCACAAGTTTCGTTCCTTAAATAAACGAGGAATAAAAATAAAAACCCTCCATTAACAATATCATTAGAATTTAACAATACCACCATTAGCACACTGAAGATTTTAATAGATGTTGTTTTTGGCGAGATTTTTCCAAATTAAAAAATACTTTGAATTTTTTCACCCAGCTCGATCTCTTTTGCTTTAGACCGAATAATAGCCACCTTGACAATCATATTCATCAATGGCCTGAAGATCTAATTCCAATTGTTTGCAGAGGTGTAAGATCGTAAATCCTGATGCTTATATTCCTTTTAATGCACTTTTGGAGCCGTTTTCTGTTAGTGCGTTTATCCTTTGCCAAACGTTCAGCGTGACTAATAGCAATGGATTTAAAACGCACCTTTAGATCCTCATACCATGAAGAATATCATTCTATTATAGGGTAAACATTGCTAGAAAAGATACAATCACGAATATCGAACAAAAAGTGTTACATTTAAGAGAGGATTTATTAAAAACACACGTCCCATTCCCCACTGCTACCTGGACAAATCAATACCGCGAATAAACCAAATCATGATCACTCCAGGTGAACGGTACAATGGGATGACACTGAAACAAATTGGGAAAAGGCATGCGAAAAAAGAATTTTGTCAATACGACTCGGATTAGAGTATTTCTAATGTCCGACGCCAGGTGAATTCGCGATTGTTAGGATGACTGCTGCTTGCGTTCAGGATGTCAATAAGGACGATTACGTTAACCACAAGAAAAATACTACTACGAGACTAATCGCAATACAAAGGGGTAGATTTGTCACTAGGAAGCATACATTAAAATCCCCTGCCAATAGAAAACAGGATCAATAGAAAATTGTAACAGGACTCATGGAGAAGGTCAAAAAAAGTCCTCTGTCTTTATATTTTTGGAGCGTAAATATTAAAAACTGTAAACTCCTCTCAATCACATTAAATTTTGACTTCAAGGTTTATTCCCTTTACAATTCTTTGGCTGAATGTAAATACAATCAAAATTAAGTCTAAATAAAATTAGAACACCCTTAGAAAAATCCATCCGAATAATTAGACAAAAAATGTCTCCATCCCAATGTGCTTAACAAAAAGTAACCAAAATCATCATCAACGCGTTTCTGCAAAGCAAAGAATGATCCAAATTTTACGAAATTAAAGAAAGCAAAAAACAGTGTTTAACTTAATTTGGAAACGCAACCATTACAATTAATTGAACAAGGCGAACAGCCATCAGAAAGAAAAGAAACCAGGAAGCCGTGAAAAAAACGGAAAGCTAATCATTTATACCATTATCAGATTCAAAAATATTTTCGGTGGAAATACCCATACCTTGTGGAAAAGTCATTGAAGACTGCCGACGTTTTCTTCTAGGGGCCCCCACAGAACCAGTCATGGTCAAGTTTCACTATCACCATCATCATCATCATTCAGGGTAGTATGAGCGCGCCTTCAGCTGAACAAATCTCAGCTGGAGGTCTCAGGTATAACTTGCTCTCTATCCGCAGAATCAGCGGCATTAGAAACAAGGGCCTCCGGGACCACAGTCTTATCAGACACCGCACTCTCACCTCATCAATCACCAAATCGCCAAACTGGAGAACAGATGAAAACATTTACCCATCTCTTCTTCATCCTTATACAATATTCTTAATCATCCTCTTTCGGACATCTCATCTCCTCTTCTTCAAACAGACTCTTCGTTGATTCTGAATTCATCATCATCATCTGATTCATCACGAGCACGCGATTCAACAGATTTTTTATGGACAATATCAGATTTGGTGTCCCCTGAGACCACAAGTCTGGCACGGACAACCCTGTGGACAAGCTCCTCAGAAGAAGGCCTTCATCAAAGACAAACATTGCATACTTTTCTCTGTCCATTATGCTTAATCTGAATGTTGACATCTTGAATGAGTGTGGCATAAGGTAGGATTTTACCGATCGGAGTCCGACACGACAATGAAACAATCCACATGCAATGTCACGGGAATTCCGCATAAGTCTTACGGATCCAAGGTGAGATTGTTTCACGCCGAAATCCCAAAGTCTGGTAGATAGGATGTCGTTGCCCAGGTAGTATGTACCCAGAAAAAAAGAGACAGTCACTATGTTTCTGGCAACCATTCTTACGTCAACATCACAGCCATTTATTCCAATGCCCGATATCAAATAGTGCCTCAATATCCACGCCATCTTTCAAAGAAATTTGCCAGGTGCCGTTTGTGCGAACCAATAGCGAGGATTTTGTCTTTTACTCCCCACCTCGGTCATTAATTAGAAATGACGTCACGATGTGTGAAATCCTCATCATTGACATAAACGGTGCGTTGTCGAAATGTTTCATTACCTCCACCTCTAGTACGGATGGTCTGCTTCTAACAGGATCAGCTCTCCGATTTGTTGACGAAGTGCCCCACTCGTGGGTGATGGCCACCTCGAGCCGCCATCAGAAACACGACTCCGAGTAGTATGACTACTTGTAAATACATGGGCAGTTAATTAGCATGTAGCTGCATCTGTATTAATTATTTTTTTTTGCTTTTCACGTCTATCTACTATTTGATGCTATATATAAAAACCGTGGTGTCACTGTGGACACATGATTGAACGTAATTAAATTATAATGGAATTGCGCTTGTAGTGTTCCATGCAATTAATACAGCTGATCCCAAAACCGAATACCTCCCGACCGGTATATTACCCGCTGGAATGTCTCTTCCTGATAGACTTGTAAACATTCGAATATAGCAAGGCATTGGTGGTTTTATTTAAAGAAATTAGTGATGTCTGATTTCCTTTTTTAAAACGTTACAATATAAACGATATGTATACCAAATGGTACTGAATAAGTAGAAAAAATCCCATTTAATTCTTGCATGATTGTATAAGCAAGATAAAACCGCTCAAACCATTCGAGAATATAATAGTCGCCATGTCTCGCCTCGACATGGTTCGAATTAGCAAGCTCAATACACCTCCAGATAAATATTAGATTCGCCGAATGGTTGTCTTCGCCCTTTATCTAAAGCAGGGGGTCAACCATTTTGACAACAACGGGGCACGCAGTGGTCTGAATATCAGACTATTGCGGGCCGCGACAGGTTGGTTTGTCTATCACAAGTCATTGGTATGGGCTTTGTGGTTGGGGCAGGATTGTTCAGCTAGTGTGCTGTTCCGGGCCGGTGTATCCATGATACGGACGCTCCTAAAATGGCCCGCTATTTGAGTGGGGCGGATTGGGAACAACAGTCAGGGGTTTACAACATCTAATTCCGACACTGATGCGATTACATGTACAGTTGTGACTCTCTGACACGGGACCGACGGCTTCTTAACGTCCCCTCGCGAAGCGATGGGATGCTTTTCATGATCCATTGCCCAATTCCAAGGAACCATGGAGGAGAGCGGGTATCTGTATTTAATCAATAGTGGATACAGATCCAATCACAGAAGGATAGTACCAGAATAAATCCCAGCAAGTCCCACGACCCCACAGGGATTTGAACCATGGATTTTTGATGGGTAAATTTGCGGCCAGAGGCAAGCACCGAACCGCTAGGCCACGCTCTCCAACCAACACTTGCTCCCCGCAGACAAGTAATTCGGGGCTGGCTCTCAAGTTTGGTTATGGACATGCTACAAAGTCGGGAGTAATGTACCCATATCTATACCAATATTTGCCGAAACAAGGGACCCATAGCAAAGAAGATATGGAGATTTTTGGTGAATTATCACAATATTTTGCCATTTTTGGACCTGTAGCAAATTTTGAGGAATTTTTGCTTATTTTGAGGCTTTGATAATTTCTAGAAATTTTGGTTTTTTCAGGATTTATGGAAAAGTTGGACAAATTTCCAACAATGGTAAAAAAAAGAGTTCGGTTTCAGGATTGAGGAAATTGACTTAATCAAAATGAATGACCATCTTTTTTAAAAATCTTATTACAAGATAGTTATGCATTTTAATTTTCTGGGAAGTACTCGCGGGCCCCGCATGAGAGCTCTCAGTAGGGCCGATAAGGCCCGCGGGCGCAGTGTGGACACCCCGATCTAAAGCATTTGGTACGTGTGGCCTACACTAAAGTGCAAATTCGATTACTCTCGGGAAAAAATCGTAACTTTTGTATTTACCAACACTGTGGCCTATGGGCCACGTGTAATAAAACAACAAACACACCGTCAGAATCAACTGAATGAAATTTTAAAAAAAAAATAACCTTTTTAGTGTTATCTAGTGAAAAGGGTCCCATTTTCACAAGCTGGTCAGTTTAGGGTTGGTATTTCACCTACTCCAGGTCAGTGTGTGGGTGTGAAAACTTAAAGGCATGCTGACGATGCCAAACACAATATTTTAAAAAAAAGGGAGACATAGCCAGCCAGTTTACCGACCCGTTTCACTTACTTCAATATCATAAACATTATCCATTCATATTCATAGCATGAATCATGGATTACCACAACATTTTGTAAAATAAAACAGGCTTTCGAAAGAGCCTTTCCTGCGAAACCCAGGGGTGCAATGGTTTGGGGTGGATATAATATAATAGGGCTGTTTTATATAGAGTGATCGTGCAGCATGGCTCAGAGCGCATAGCTCTGTTGCCATGGCGCGTATGTTCAAGGGTATTATGTTTGATAAGAGATTACTTTTGCATGAAGCATGATTGATGTGAACTTTTAATAGCAATTGGACGATGACAACAGTGGCAACGGACGTGGGGCCTGGGGCCAACTGTTGAGTAATTTAAGCACAACTTACAATGTACATGATTATTACACTGCGTATGCCTATTATTGCATGACTGTTTAGCATAATTTCCAATTTGAGTGGTGTTACGTCTTACGACTATGGTTTTATGACTTAATGATAAGTGTGGTATGGGCATGTATAGCCAATTTAGAATTGCGTGCACGACAGTCGTGCATCGTGCATATAGCCTTTGCCTACTCTAAAATATTACTGAAAATACATTTATTTGAAAAAGGGCATATGGTTGGATCCGAACCTGTGATACCTACACTATAAATCGATGCTCTTATCCAATACAATAGCGAGGGGGATGGGGTGGTGATATTTTAATCTACATAAGCTTTACGGAATATATAAACCGATGATAATACTATTGTGATATGATAGATTACTATATAAATAGCGCCCGCATAAGTTTGTCGGTAAAGTAAATAGATATTTCACAAACAGTTTCGCCGGGGAATAGTCGGGCGAATAGTCTACTTCCTTGAAAAGTTACCACACTTAGACTTGAACTGCATTGAAAATCGTCTTTACTACGCCTTCAATTGCATTGAAACTAGTCTTTACTACAGAACCCCATGTATAGTCTCACATCTTGATCGATACGCTGTGACACGGAGATACATAATGCTTGCTGCTGTGTCCGTTTGTAGTTAGAAACGGTAACGAGATGGAATAGGGTGGTTGGCCACTTTTCAGGTCCAGTCACCGGGTCAGTATCAGGTATCATTGCTCTTCGGGGCGACCCAGATATATATAAATCCGACTATGTAAATGCAAAGGTCTGTACATGACCCTATTCCCAAAGGGCGAGTAGTTTTTCCAAAGACAAAACCGTTTTTTATGTCTAACAGTAAAAATTTACACCTTTTCCCTACTGATTCAAAAACCGACGTACGATGACGATAATCGGTTGTTTTTTTCCAATGTAGGGATCGGTACCTCATTTTACCTGAATGGTTCGCCCGAAGCAAAATAATAAACCAATCATGCCGTGACGTCATCCAATCTTTTATTTTTTTTTTTTCCAAAAAATTGGCTGTTATTCCATAATAAATTCCTTTTTTAAGATTCAACATCTTATATTGTTCTTTAATAATTCTATTCAATTGTCCCCGCATTAAGTGAAAAGGAGGTCCATAAAGTCTACAAACTGAAAACATAGTCAGAAGAAGCCGGCTAAATACCGCTTACAGTGGACTTAATGAGCAGACGGATCCCCGTTTTAGTTTTGGCAGGCTTACAGCCACTTGCGCGCGGCTGCGGGGGTTATGCGTCCACTAGCTATGCGTCGATATTGCCAAAATTGTAGACTCAAAGGGCCAAGCTGATCTCATCATTATGGATTTCGTCGAGGCCTTGGATTCTGCGCAATATAACGCATTTTATTGAAGCTACAAAATGTAGGGATCGGAAGCAATATATTCTCACCTGGATCGAGTGTTTTCTAACCAAACGTCATCAGAGAGTCCAATCCTAGATGGAGCCTTTTCTACAAAAGCTAACTGTCTAAGGTGACATTGAGGGATTCCTCAAGGACTGTCCTCGACCACCTTTTCTTCCTGAAAAATGACCGGCCATACTATAATGTCAGACTGTTTTGCAGATGGTTGTATCCTTATCCTAACGTCCCTAGAGGAAAATCTACCAATCACCGCAAAAAGTGGAGGTAGTGGTGGTATTTTTGTTGTTCAGATCGTGAACAATTTGCCAGTAAGCAAGACAGGGTCTTTCCGTGATTTTTGTCGGGTGTGTTTTTAAAGATTAAGGAACGTTTTGGGAATATAGAAAAATAACATCGCATAGTGATCAGCTTCAGCTGTTTGAGTTTCAACAAATCCAATGTTTCTCAAGCGGGTGACTCACAAAAAACATTGACAAGGCAGACAAATAGGGCACATCTTTATAGATGTTATAGGTATAGTAAATAGATATTTCACAAACAGTTTCGCCGGGGAATAGTCGGGCGAATAGTCTACTTCCTTGAAAAGTTACCACACTTAGACTTGAACTGCATTGAAAATCGTCTTTACTACGCCTTCAATTGCATTGAAACTAGTCTTACTACAGAACCGCATTATAGTCTCACATCTGATCGATTACGCTTTTGACAAAGGAGATACAGAATGCTTGCTGTTTGCCGTATTGTAGTTTATTTAGTGATAAACGGTAACGAGATTAATAGGTTGGTGTCACGTGTCAGGGAGCAGGTCACGTGTCAGGTATCAGGTTTCAGTTTGCTATCGGGGGCGACCGATATATAAAAATCAGACTATGTTAAATCAGGTCTGTAATGACCTATGCAAAGGCTATATTTTTTCCAAAAGACCCGTTGTGTATGCTAAACAGTACAAAATTTACCTTTTCCCTACTGATTCAAACACCGACGAACGATGACGATAATCGGTTGTTTTTTCCAATTGTAGGGATACGTACGTCATTTGTACCTGAATGGGTCCCCGAAGCAAAATAATAAACCAATTTCAAGGCCGGCGTGATGTCATTCAAAATCTTTATTTTTTCCAAAAAATTGGCTGTTATTCCCATAATAAAAGTCCTTTTTTTTTAAGATTTTCAACATCTGTATCTTGTTCTTTAATAATTAATTTATTCAATTGTCCCCGCATGAATGTGAAAAAGATGGGTCCATAAGTCTACAAACTGAAAACCTAGTCAGCCGCCTAAATACCCTTACCGTGGACTGTTATGAGCAGACGGTATCCCCGTTTTAGTTTAGCAGGCTTAGCACTTGCGCGCGGCCTGCGGGGGTGTTATTGCGTACCAGCTAGCTATGGTCCGTATGACAAATGTATAGGACTCAAAGGGTCCAAGCTGATCTAATCATTAGGATTTCGTCGAGGCCTTGGATTCTGCGCAATATAAACGCAGTTTATTGAATGAAGCTACAAAAGTTGGGATCGGAAGCAATCGCAATATTCTCACCTGGATCGCGGGTTTTTAACCAAAAAGTCATCGAGAGTCATCCTAGATGGAGCCTTTTCTACAAAAGCTAACTGTCTAAGGTGACATTGAGGGATTCCTCAAGGGAAAACTGTCCGCGACCACCTTTTCTTCCTGAAAGACTGCCAGTCAAGATGTCAGACTGTTTGCAGATGGTTGTATCTTATCCCTAAAAGTCCTAAGAGGAAAGGAAAATATGACAATCACCGGAACCAAAAAGTGAGGGTAGTGGTATTTGTTGTTGTCGATCTTGGACAATTTGCCATTAAAGCCAGGACAGGGGTCCGTTCCGTGATTTTTGTGGGTGTTTTTAAAGATTAAGGAAACGTTTGGGATATAAAAAAAATAACATCGAATAGTGACAGTTCAGCTGTTGAGTTTCAACAAATACAAGTGGTCTAAATGCGGGTGACTCACAGGAAAAAACATTGACAACGCATACAAAATATGTGGACCATCTTTAGAACGCTGGTAATAGGTTTTATAGCTACATAGGTGGGCAAAATTTCCAGAGATTTGAACTGATTCTCATAATTAGACAACAAAGCAAACAAAATGCCGGGTCTACTACGTATAATCTCCGTAGTTGCCTCCTTCAAAGTCCCCATCAAGTGTTTTACAAAGCACTTGTGCGCGTCCCAGTCTTGAATATTGTAGGGACCCCATTATGGAACCACATGTATACCATCTCGAAAGGAGTGTAAAGAAGAGGCGCACGCTTTGTGACAAGGTAAAAGCCTTGATGCGGAACCCACTCTCGAAGATTCGTCGTACAATTTTTTGATCATTCAATCTATAAAAGAAAACAAAAGCGCTTATTTACCAAATAATATTGACCAGTTGATACAAGAATTAACCGTAAACACAACAGATGCAGATAGGTTTACTCTTAAAATTTAAACACTATACAATTCTCCTCTATCAAAGAACAATCCTGAGGGATCTTTGCCCACTGCCGGTTTGAATCTCTTGATATAGCAAATTGAAACGTGGCCCATTCAAAATTAATTGCTGTCGCATTTTGAGCCCACAGACCACTGTCCCGTTAAGAGTCCAGTAGTGCGTGAGTACAGTAATCAAACAGAAGCAGAATGTGGAGAAATCCAACTAATATAAAAAAAATACGACCGAAGAGTTTCTAAACCAAAACTTAGAAACTGGTTTCGCTTAACGGAAGGCATGAAGAGAGGCGCCGGATTTGGAGTTTCATAATAACCAGGCGCGGCGCCAGTGATGGCGGAGGGCGGGCTTCCCCCTGAGAGTGAGTTTCAAACTTCCAGAAAAAAAAAAAGGGGGTTTTTGAAGCAATAAATTGCGTAAAAAATTAGGGGTTTTTACTTCTTAGTTAATCGTATAAGTTTCGCATGATTTTACCCTGGGAAAGCGGGAATAATTAAATGCCTACAATAAAAACAACTCAAAACAAGGCCAGTAGGGGTGCAAATGAGGACAGCAGGTTAATTTTGGTCGGAATTCATTCATTGATTATACAAATGTTGAATTTACAGAACAACTAACTTGAGTAGCACTATAGCGGTAGTGAACGAAGACTTAATTCAGTGGCCCACATGCAAAACCTCATATGATGTTGGCTCAATGAACACAATTCTAAAACCAAATTCATCTCACTGCAGCGGGTGAGGTAACATCGATACCCACGGAAGCAGACAAGAAAGTGATCTCTCTGGACGCGTTACCCAACAGCTTGAGACGTAAACAAAACGACGTGCACCTGGCGTACGACATTCCACAGTTTGCAATAGGGTTCTTCCACATGGAATTCTTCCAATACAAGTTTTCCACTGTTGTCACATGATGTTATAGTGACAAAACAGTTAGCCACCTAAATGAACAAAAACTCATCCCAATCTTGAAAATTTAAGTATTTTTTTGGTTTCTATAGTATAAATTCATGTGGCAACCAGTGCACAAAATTTGTATTGGGAAAAAATGCAATTGTGGATAAGAACACTATACCGACCACTCTTGTTTGACAATAGGCTTAAGCCCAGCAAAGGGAATATCGATATGTCGAAACGGGTAGCCACAATTTGCACCCCTTTTCATGCACGCAACTGCACCAATTTTTGCACCCACCTGTTGCGCACCCACTTTTTGCACCACTTTTTCTGACACCCAACTGCCATCC
Source organism: Ophioderma brevispina (assembly GCA_023653785.1). Lineage (NCBI taxonomy): Eukaryota > Metazoa > Echinodermata > Ophiuroidea > Amphilepidida > Ophiodermatidae > Ophioderma > Ophioderma brevispina. The sequence goes on from JAMKCH010010593.1 coordinate 61,816, forward strand.
CTTTACCACAACTTTAGTGTAAAAAAAAAGTTTGAAGTTTACAGTTCAGTTTGATTTTCCCATAGAATACTTTAAACAATATTTAAACCATCGTCTTACCAAAGCCTTTTTTGAACACGGTTTACCAAGGGGGGGGGGGGTGGACCACCCCCTCGAGAAATTGTTATAAGCAGACGGTATCCCCGTTTTAGTTTAGCAGGCTTAGCACTTGCGCGCGGCCTGCGGGGGTGTTATTGCGTACCAGCTAGCTATGGTCCGTATGACAAATGTATAGGACTCAAAGGGTCCAAGCTGATCTAATCATTAGGATTTCGTCGAGGCCTTGGATTCTGCGCAATATAAACGCAGTTTATTGAATGAAGCTACAAAAGTTGGGATCGGAAGCAATCGCAATATTCTCACCTGGATCGCGGGTTTTTAACCAAAAAGTCATCGAGAGTCATCCTAGATGGAGCCTTTTCTACAAAAGCTAACTGTCTAAGGTGACATTGAGGGATTCCTCAAGGGAAAACTGTCCGCGACCACCTTTTCTTCCTGAAAGACTGCCAGTCAAGATGTCAGACTGTTTGCAGATGGTTGTATCTTATCCCTAAAAGTCCTAAGAGGAAAGGAAAATATGACAATCACCGGAACCAAAAAGTGAGGGTAGTGGTATTTGTTGTTGTCGATCTTGGACAATTTGCCATTAAAGCCAGGACAGGGGTCCGTTCCGTGATTTTTGTGGGTGTTTTTAAAGATTAAGGAAACGTTTGGGATATAAAAAAAATAACATCGAATAGTGACAGTTCAGCTGTTGAGTTTCAACAAATACAAGTGGTCTAAATGCGGGTGACTCACAGGAAAAAACATTGACAACGCATACAAAATATGTGGACCATCTTTAGAACGCTGGTAATAGGTTTTATAGCTACATAGGTGGGCAAAATTTCCAGAGATTTGAACTGATTCTCATAATTAGACAACAAAGCAAACAAAATGCCGGGTCTACTACGTATAATCTCCGTAGTTGCCTCCTTCAAAGTCCCCATCAAGTGTTTTACAAAGCACTTGTGCGCGTCCCAGTCTTGAATATTGTAGGGACCCCATTATGGAACCACATGTATACCATCTCGAAAGGAGTGTAAAGAAGAGGCGCACGCTTTGTGACAAGGTAAAAGCCTTGATGCGGAACCCACTCTCGAAGATTCGTCGTACAAATTTTTTGATCATTCAATCTATAAAAGAAAACAAAAGCGCTTATTTACCAAATAATATTGACCAGTTGATACAAGAATTAACCGTAAACACAACAGATGCAGATAGGTTTACTCTTAAAATTTAAACACTATACAATTCTCCTCTATCAAAGAACAATCCTGAGGGATCTTTGCCCACTGCCGGTTTGAATCTCTTGATATAGCAAATTGAAACGTGGCCCATTCAAAATTAATTGCTGTCGCATTTTGAGCCCACAGACCACTGTCCCGTTAAGAGTCCAGTAGTGCGTGAGTACAGTAATCAAACAGAAGCAGAATGTGGAGAAATCCAACTAATATAAAAAAAATACGACCGAAGAGTTTCTAAACCAAAACTTAGAAACTGGTTTCGCTTAACGGAAGGCATGAAGAGAGGCGCCGGATTTGGAGTTTCATAATAACCAGGCGCGGCGCCAGTGATGGCGGAGGGCGGGCTTCCCCCTGAGAGTGAGTTTCAAACTTCCAGAAAAAAAAAAAGGGGGTTTTTGAAGCAATAAATTGCGTAAAAAATTAGGGGTTTTTACTTCTTAGTTAATCGTATAAGTTTCGCATGATTTTACCCTGGGAAAGCGGGAATAATTAAATGCCTACCAATAACACAACCTCAACAAAGCCTAGGTGTGCAACGGGCAAGCAGGTTAATTTTGGTCGTATTCCACATTCATTGCTTATACCCAATGTTGAAATTTTACGAACAACTAACTTTGAGTAGCACTATACGGTAGTGAAAAGAATCGTAATCACGTGCCCTGCAAAATCTCTATTATAGATGTTTGGCATACATAATTCTAAACCAAATTCATCTTCACTGCTCTGGTTGAGGTAACATCCGACTACCACGGAAGCAGACAAGAAGTGGATCTGCTCTGGGACGCGTTACCCACAGCCGCTTGAAGACGTAAACAAACGACACTTGGCGTCCGACTTCACAGTTTGCAAATAGTGTTCAGTTCCCACAATGGAATTCTTCCAATACAAGTTTTCCACTGGTTGTCACCTTAATTTTATAGTGACAAAAAGTACCTAACTGAACATAACTCATCGGCCATCTTGCAATTTAGTATTTTTTGTTTCTCTAGTATAAATTCATTGGCCACCAGTGCAAAATTTGTATTGGGAAAATCGCATTGGTGGAAAGAACACTATACCTACCTCCTCTTGTTTGCAATAGTCTTAAGCCAGAGGAATATTCGTCATGTCGGAAACTGGTAGCCACAATTTGCCCCCCACTTCATCTGCACTGGCACGCACACCACTTTTTCTTGCACCCACCTGTTGCGCACCCCACTTTTCTGCCACCCCTTTCTGCACCACCTGCATGCCCCTTTACACAACTTTAGTGTAAAAAAAAAGTTTGAAGTTTTCAGTCAGTTTTGACTATTTCCCATAGAAACTACCTTAAACAATCTTTAACCCTCGTCTTACCACGCCTTTTTTGGTAACCACGGTTTACCAAGTGGGGGGGGGGGTGGTTTACCACCCCTCGAGAATTTGGTTATAAGCATCCGATGCTTATGATTTTTGAGGTTACCAATTGATAGCTATGGTCCTCCTCTTTCTATTGATACCAAAATAAGTACCAACATACCTCGTATGGCGTTACAATGACCTCATCAGTCCGCGATGTCTACAAAATTGGGCCATTTCAACCGAAATAGCGAAAATCCAATTTTGCGCTAAAAATCGCATGAATATCGAATTTTCATGCGGTTTCCGCTCTAAATGATGCATGTGGCTAGTTTTACATAAACATAGAGTTTTAGAGCCATACTGTGCATAATATTTTCAAAAATGCACCATAACATATCCTTGGTGGAACCACCCCCCCTACCCCTTCACTTTGACGGCATACCCCTAACCCGTGAAGGTGCTACCTTCACATTTGTACGCTAAAATTACCGGAAAGGATGGGAAAGGAACGAAGACCTATAAGCTTTTTCCGAACGTTGTTTAGCAATTTAGCGCACCGGAGCGAAGTTCACTAGGGGAACCACCCTCCCCCCCCCCCCCCTTGGTAAGACGAGGTTAAGTCAATAATTAGGCCTCGTAGTCATTTACAACAATTTCAGGCGGCTATTCGGTCTTGGTATTTCCAATCTGGTTCCCCTTTTACTGTGTCAAGATACAATCGCTTTAATCATTAACATTGTTTTCTGCGGTACAGCTAAATCAGCAGTTCCCAATGTACTCAATCTGTGGTAAGAGAACCAAATGGACCAAATTTGCAGGGGGGTAGGAAATACCAACCTAACAGCAACGGAACGCCATCAACTTCCGGCGTAACCGGAGTGCTAGTCTTATTCTGCTGGCTGCTAATGGTTTTCATTCAGCCATATCTATAGGCCCTACCATAAAAATGGTCACACTCGGGACCTGATCATATCTCGTCTTGAAGAGGGAATTAGTTTGCTGGGTGGGCCTCTGCCGGGCTGGCTCTGAAATCGTTTGATTAATTGTAACGATTAGCAGCCGAAATCACCACTCATGAGAACTATGTGCACCATCAGAACTATAAAGAATATTGACAAGGACTCTTTCTCAAATGAACATTTCATCCATGTTGGCAGTCCTTGAACCTTCGGGAGGGCTCAATTGATGAGGTGCCTGGTAAATTTGAGGAGTATTTAATTAGTGGACTCGATTCCCATGCACCTATTCAACAGCGTTCCCGCAATTATAGACCACGATCACCTTGGTTTAATAAAGATATTGACGATGCCAGACGTGACCGTAGACGTTTAGAGAGAAATGGGCAAAAAAAATAGAAATAGAGTGTCGATCTGGCTAGCATACACTGTACAATCAGCATAGACTGGATAAAACCATTTCATCTCATAAGGAGGTTCCTTACCGAGAACAATTAGAATATGCTAACAACAAAACCATGTTTGCTAATCTGAATAAGCTTCTGAACCCCAAAAACTAAACAACTTCCAAACTGTCCTTCAGCTACTGAATTTTTTGTTGTGTTCTAGTAGCTCATTTTCCCAGGTTTTTTTCAGCGGACAAGGTATACAAACTCAGACGGGACCTTGGATAATTATCCCGGTCCAACTCGCATGAATGATCCCAGCGGGACACAATACTTGATAGACCGTTCCAATACATGCCTTTAATCCATTCACTGTTGAGAGGTACCAAGGTATTTCGTCACCCATCAAAATAATGTTCCTTAGACACCATTCCAGTGGTGTTACTTAAGGAGAATGTGCAACTCTTAGCTGATCCATTCACACTGATCATTAACAAGTCATCCGCGCTGGTGTTTTCCCAGCTAACTTCCGGGACGCTGCCGTGACACCCGTCTCAAAGCCTTCCCTAGACAAAGAGGTGCTCAAAAACTCCGCCTGTTCAAATATTAGCTGCGTGTCTACGTTCATGGAGAAAATAGTGATTGCCCAGAAAAGGATCATCTTGTCCTCAAATGACTTAAATGCCAAGTTTTCAGTCGCCTATACCATGATCGACACAGCACTGAAACGCCACTTCTGCGTGTCAAGACCTATATCCTCAATGCAATCACAACAGTAAGGCAGTTGCTATTGGCTTCTAGATCTTTCTGCAGCTTTTGAACTGTTTGATCATGCCATTCTTTTGAATAGGTTACGTGATACTTTCCAATTCAAGGTACTGCCTTACAGTGGATCGGTCGTACCCTGCAGCCGCTCTTTTCGTGTGCGCATTGGGGGATTGCAATTTCAACAATGCATATACCCCTCTCGGTCTTCCTCAGGGTTATGTGGTCGGGCCTCTCTTTTTCATAATGTACAACATACTGTATCGCATCAATCATCCGGAAGCACAAATTGCTTACCACATGTATGATGTGCAGCTCTATTAGACATTTGATCCTAAGATTGATGGTGAGGCCAACTGCTGTCAAAGACTCCTCTCTTTTATTGATGAATCAGTTAGTGGGATGCGCTGTACAAACTCAAATGAATTATGAAAAGACAGAATCGCATGTTCATCCAATTACACAAGTCGCCTCAAGATAGTACCATCAGGGTCGGACAGTGGATGATTCCCCAGTCCTCGGCAATTAGCAACCTTGGTGTCGTGGTTGATCAGACAATTTCTATGACTGACCATGTAAATGTCATCATTAAGTCGTTAACTTCCACCTTCGCATATTTACCGGATCCGCCCGCTTTAATCACTTTGAGAGGTTGTCATCATCTCGTCCGGTTACTGATTTTATCTCGCATTGACTATGCCAATTCACTTTTGTATGGAATGTCGGCCAGAGATCGGAGTAAACTTCATATTTTGCAAATATAGCAGCCAGGCCTGTTGTTCAGATCTGATAGAAGGACACCAGCCACACAACTCCTTTAAAGAGTACCATTGGCTACCAACTAGTGAGCGCGTTGTCTTTAAGCTTATTCTTCTTACTAACAAAGACCTTTCCGGACAATTACCATCTTACTTGTCCGAATACCTCTCTTTGTATATTCCTGGCAAGCCAAGGATTGCGATCTGCTGATAACAAGACGCTCCTCACGGTTTCCCGCCAAAGGTCAGTGGGGTAACAGGCTTTCAGCAATGCGCCCCATAGCCTATGGAATCTTTGCTATCTCTGTTCGCCACTCCAAGTCCATTGGTACTTTTTGTTTACATTTAAGAAAGCTCTTAAATTTCATCTCTTTCTAAGAATTGATCGTGTCCCTTACATTATTTTTTTGTTATTGCATCACATGAGATTTAATTGTGGCGCTTGTTTTCTTTTTATTTCATAGTTTTTGATGTTAAGTACTTATCTGACGGTCCATCTTTTACAATACCTGTGTATTCCTATTGTTTAGGCTAAATAGTAAAATTACTCTCTATTTTGTAAAGCGCTTGACCTTTTTTGGAAGGCGCTATATCAATCCGTTTGTATTGTATTGTATTCCAAAGAACTAACGGTAGGAGGGCGCTCTTACGCATATGAACGGTCACACACAGACTTGACTTAAGGCTAGGGCTGGTCACGAATATTCAAATCTTAATGACCGTTATTGGAAATTAACACTATTTATTGTTTCTTATTTATTTACCAATTTTAAAAAAAAAGGTCTAATTTTGAGACCCCGGCTTGAGACCACATCTGGTATAAAGAGACTAATCCGTCGGCTCTGCCTTATGATACATTTAGTGATATTGCATATTGGCCAGCACTGCACTTAAACCGGAATACGGCAGTGGTCTAATGAAAATACCGCGAAACGTACGCGACAAGGATGAAATTGGGGGGTTATATTTTAAGCTACTCGACGATCAATAAGAGATGATTTAACAAGTGACAAAAAGTGGAGGAAACGGGGGTGGCCAGTGGTGCAGAAAGTGGGTGCGCAATTGGTGGCTACCCCCTCATGTTATTTGCCGCAAACAAACCACTTTATCTGCTCCCAGTTGAATTTGCATCGTGATCCTGTCTTTATTGGTGCCGTCAAGGCTGCTAAATTCAATGGGTGCAGAAAAGTGGGTGCGAAAATTGTGGCTACCCTGTCGAAACTGCATGATGAGACCGTGGAAATAGGACCTACTACGCGAAAACCACAATCCAATTGGTCCATTCATACTAACAAAAGCCCGGCACTCGATGTGTCAAGTTTGTGCATACACCGCGACGGCCTGTTGGATCTTACCCTTTGGCACCCCCGATCGATGCAGTGTCAGCGGTGTTTAATAACGAAAAAATGCTCACAAAACTTTGTACTTTCCATGATATAGTAACCCCGGGCTCTGGAGGAGTCTTTGGAACATGCGCAGTACACCCAGCTTTCATGTCACCAAAAACAAAACAAAGCAAACGACAAAAAAAACAGCAAAATCCGTCGTTCCTTTGTGGAACTACCTCTGTAGAAAATAAGCTTGTATTTTGGGTGAATGTTTTAATTAATTTTTAAAAAAACTCTTTTGAAAATGATTTGAATAGTTTTCCGATCACTGTCGACTCATAAGAATTGGTGTTAGAAAGTTCAGTGTACCTTGTAACAAAATGTAATGTCTGAATTTGTGCCCAGGCGTGCAATTTTTGCTCAAAAACCCACCAAATTTTCGTAGTTTTAACCTTTTGGTCCCAGGTTAAATTTGTTGCTTGCGCCCGGAAGGGCGCGCGCTATAAGAGATTACTTCCAGAGAGACCCCTGCCATTTTCCAATGTTGCGAACGAGGATGAATATTAACATATTTGAGATATTTTCAGATACATACATTGTGGCATACTGCTTAAATATAAACAATAACAATCGCTGATTTGACCAATACTTATGAAGAGGATTTCAATGTTACTCCTTTTTTGATAACGATAACATGTTAATGACTTAATACATGTTGATTTTGAACAAGGCCATGGTGGCCAGGTTGGTGGCGCTATACCTCAACTTGTCTATGGGCTCAGACGATGGCGGTCAAGACTCTTTCAATATAGCAACTCATCAAAACGAACCAAACATCAATTTGACTTCGACAGTAGAGGTCAAACGTTGAGTCAGGAGTACCTAGACGTAAGTTAGATGCTGGAGGGTTGGTTTCTTAGATACTTACCTGTGTTCAGGGTCGTAGCTAGGGGGGGGGGTGCGGGGGTGCGACGCACCCCCCCCCCCCAAATGGAAAAGGTCCGCTTTATGATGTTGAAGGTCCGGTTATTTCGTTGAAGGTTCGTTTTGGGAAAGTTTGCGGCTTGCGTAAATTTTCGTTTTTTAAGGGTTGTGGTGCATGTTATATAATTACTAAGTAGTGTTCCTCACTATTACGCAGGTGATGTTAGTTTACCTGATTTTGCAACGCTGGAATATGTCATCCCACCTAATTCCCCCCCCCGCCCCCCCCCCCCCCGCCCCCCGTGTTTCAGACTTTGGAGACTACGTGAAAAATTTGGGTCCACCTGCGAGCGCAGCGGGCCGAAAAAATTTTGGTTACACTGTTGGGTGGGGACGCAAAAGGTCGCTTCTTGCAAATCCGCACGCCCCCCCCCCCCCCCCCCCCCACTAAATTCCTGGCTACGGCCTGCTTGGTCGTTTCTTCTCAGTTGTAGTGATATGACGAGGGTTTCAGGTAGACAGTTTCATTCGTTTTATCGTACCTCAAGCCCGTGCGCGAGTTCACATGGTGTGTTAACACCAAGTGGGTCTATACATATTCTTGTGGCTGTTTCGTAACCGACGTGTGTTGGTATCCGGGGTAATGACAAATGTGAGTTATCGGCCGAAATCACCCAGGAGCATGATATCGGCCTTTTCATGATAACGTGTGCGCTTTATTTAAGTAATACACGGAACGACTTCGGCCGGGTGTGAAAGTACATAGCCACCGGGAGCCCAGTAGTCCCAGGCTCCATAGACGAACAACGGGAATAAAATGTGCTTGAAGAGTGCCCTATTCCTTTACCGTTGTATTTGCTCTGAGTCCTGTTTGCTATAAAAAAACTAAAACACCGGTTGGATTGCGTGGCTTACGTTCTAGGCGATCGTCTTATAATCGAAAGGTCGTGGGATCAATTCCCAATCTATACAAATTTAGGTTTTATAGATTTTATGTTAGAGTCAGAGATTGCAATGGAAACAATTCAGATTTGGGCGATTGAAGGGGAAAAAATGACAGGCTGTCCTGGACACATGAGTTTGGGCAAGATCTCCCACGTGCGGAGTGATGGCTTGACATTCCCTGCGAGTTTATCGCCTTACCTTAAGCCCGTAAATGAGATTTATCTAATGCGGCAACGTGATATGGAATTTAAAACTGGTGTGTTTCAGTCCTTTTCTCTTGTCTATGAGGAGACGAAAAATTATTGCCCCAACACAGCGGAACGTGTTGCACGAACCTTATCAATCGCGCACGGATTGCAGGTCTTCAGAAGGACCAGCACCCCTGTTTTACACACTAACCTATTCTAAAAGAACAGATGCTCTTTGCTGATTAGAACTACTTACAAAAAATGAAACCGAATTTGAGTGACCTGCAATGCAATTACCGCCGACTTATCCACCATAACCAGGATGGGCGAGATGATGGACTAGCCCACCACTCGACCAGAGAACATTCCTCCGCTGCTACTAACGCATTTTAGTGGCTACATGAGCCACCATTTTACCCTATTGCAAATTGCAAGCTTACACAATTTACAATCGCATAATATCAAAGCATCTACTTTTATATCCTTTATTATATTTTATTTCTTTATTCATGTTTCATCAATCAAAAAAATGGAAACCATCTGCTACTAATATATCTTTCATGTTGTCCTTCAACTTCTTTAAAAATCATACCGCGACCCCGACACAGCTTTTCTCAAGTACTTGTTTTCCCAGAAGGGATACAGTTAACATGTTTTTTTTTTTTTCCTGAAAATAATACAGAATTAAAGTAAATGATACATTTGTTAAATTAAAATGACATGCTATGGGTTTATGCTAGCATGAACAAAATCATGAAAAATAGTCCGTAATTTGTAATAAAGAACCATGGCAACTGATACATTCGGTAATTGAAATTAATATCAAATTAACAGGTGTCATTTTATTTGCCATATGCTGTTAAATAATTGCCCTGACAGCACTTTCACATTCTTTCTCGAGTATGGCAAGCCATAAACGTCATCTCATAACGTGTTGCCGCAATGCGTTGTGAGAAAGTCACAACGTGTTGCGAAATTTCGGCAACGCATTACGATGACGGCCACTTAGAATGATGAATTTATGTGACGTATTTCAAAATTAGATCCACAACGCGTTGCAAAGTATCTAGCAACGCGTTGTGGAATCTCACAACGTATTGCAAGTCTTCACAACGCGTTCTGAGCTTCACAATGAGTTGGAAGCTTCACAACGCGTTGCGGAGGTCCACAAGCCGTAAGGGTCATAACGTGTTGCCGCAACCCGTTATTTGAAAGTCACAACGCGTTGCGACAATTCCACAACGCGTTGCCGAAATCTTACAATTAAAAAAGTCTACCAACACAATTGAAGCTTTTCTCTTGGAAATTCTCCACTCTTCTATGATCCTTCTGAGGGCAAGTATCTGAGAAAGTGTTGACCTGCCTTTGCGAAAACCATTCTTGTTCCGTCTGAGAATGGGATCTATGTGAGAAGTAATTCTATTGAGCAGCATTGTGTTGTAGATCTTAGAGGGCAGTAGTGACAGTGTAATTCCTCTGTAGTTTTGGTGTTGTTGGAGGTTGCCTTTCTTTGGTATAGGAGTAATGAACGATGTTGATAAAGCAGCTGGTTTGTTTTCCATGTAAGTGTTGTTACAAAATTCTAACAGCTGATCATGGAATAGTGGACTCTTCCAGATAACTGCAGGAATGTTGTCGGGATCAGGCGTCTTGATGTTGTTCAGTTTCTTCAGACAGTTTTGAAGCTCCTATACATGTATAGTGAAAAGTCCAGTCTGGATGGGAAGGGGGTCTGCTATCTTGTGGTTGAAGATAGGTTCATCAAGGTTAGTGTTGTTTTGAATTTGTTTGCCAAGTAGAGAACTAAAGTGCTGAAACCATGTGTCGAGGCGCTCATCAGTTGTTTCACCTTTGATTCTTATAGGTGGGGTAGCCTATAGCCTTGGACTTAACATGCTCCTCAAGCACCACAGTCTTAGCGGCATCGAGGTTCTGCTTGGAGCTTCTGGTGGATTTAGTACGGTGCTTCTTGGCTGCAGACTTCAGTTTTCTCTGGCTTTGCTGACTTTGTCATTTGAGGCAAAAGCAGCAGTCTTTTTCTTTCTTCTAGGTAGCATCTCCAGTGCAATTTCTTTGTTGGCTGAAGTGAGGGCAGCGTACACTGTGCTGGAGTTCTTATCGTCAAGCTCTTCAACAACATTGTTGAACCTGTTATGTACTGCTACAGTATACTGCTTGCAAAGCTTTGTGTCTCCCACTACCTTCCTCCAGTCAATTGTTTTCATGTGATCTCTAGGAAGGGGTTACTCTGACGGTAACTTATCCAGCTCCTACAAGAGAAAATTCTGTGATCAGACTTAACGGCTTCAAAACTGTTGTAGACTCTTGAGTTCTTAATGTTAATCCACTTCTTCTGACCAGAATGTAGTCGGCTGGACAATTTCTCCGTTTGAACGACAGGTTGTCCACAGTCTACGTGTTTGATTTTGGATCGTGTGTGTTAGTGGCAACAATTAAATTGTTCATGAATCCTTCTCATGTACAAGTCCATTTCTGTTGGACTCTTTGTGCATGTGAACAGCGCGTCTCCAGCCCAAGCTTATAGCAGCATTGTAATCGGGATTGTAATCTCCGAGGATGTACAGAAGATTATGGGCTGAACTGTACTGGTGGCAGAAGTGGATAGTGAATGTTAAAAGTAAGAGATAGTTCATCAGGATGTCGGTGTGGGAGTGTTGTAGCAGCAGGATGACTGTTATTTCGGGATTAGCCATCAGTGTAAGCTATCAGGGTGCCGCTTCCTTACATGGACAAGGTTGGCACATGACCTGAGAGTCTTTGGTGATAAAGAAACCCAACACCTCTTGTAGCTACATTTTTCTTATCTAATTCCAGAGAGAGGAAGCTGAATAAGTGCATAGCCGCGGATCCTGTAGAAGAGGCTCGATGCGCACAATGCGGTGTTCTTGAATGGCAGATGACATCAATATCATGCAGTTTTTGAGCAATCTATTACATCATGAAATGGGCCTTATTCAATAGATTCTGAGAAAGCAATCTGAAATTTGTTAGCACAATTTTGCAGGATCGATGTCCATACTAATCCCCGTACTAATCATGGTATTAATCATACGTTTGGGCCAAAGATTTTTTCCAAAGATTTAAAAAACTGCAATAACCGCGCTAAATATTGAATTCTAAAAGAGTTTTGAATGGAGGATAATAACCCAGATCGCCATAAAGCGCAATCGTGGTGTGTTGCAAGAGGCTTTAGTCATCTCAGTTTCGACTGAGCTATTGTCAATTTACTAACGATTTGAATTTTCATATCCTTTCATTTTTATTCATGCAGTTGACGAAGACATAGTTGTTAAAAAAAAATGAGGCATAGGCAAAAAAATAAACAAACGAGACCAAAATGCAGACAAATAAACCACAAAAATTGGAGATGCAAACTTTAGAGTTCACATTATCAGTTCTCAAGTAAAGTCATTTTTCTTTGTATATTGAAACTTGATGTTGAAAGTAGCTAATTGTTTTGTCATTCGTCTGCACTGATGACATCATTGTAAAGTGTTAAAACCCTGCTTTTCAACCACAGTGCCCAACATAACATCAGCAATGGTAACGCTGTAATGATGTCATCAGTGCAGATGGAGGAAACATTGTCTATTAAGTCTCACCTTAATGACAAAACAATAACTTTATTTACATTTGAAACAGCATTTAACACATTACCCCTCTTTCTCATAAACATAAAAAAAAAAAGAAAAACAAGACCGAGAATGTCTCGGAAGCTGCTAATGAACCAATAGCATGTGAGATTGTGGGAGTTCAAAATTTACTGGTCGTAACCAAAATGGGGCACATTTTGCACATGTTTGCTCATAACAACCAAGATCAAAATCTTTTAGGCCCTGAGAGATTTAATCGGGTAAATGATTAAAATCCCTTTGCTAAAATTACTACATACACCAAAATTGTATACAAGGAAAGAGGAACATCACAAGCAATAAGTCTGTATCCCTTTGGTTAGAATAGAATCACTGGTATTTTTATTACCGTAACACGTCCCGAAGGGGCTACATCCTGGATACGGGAACCCACACCGCCATACCATTATCAGCATCATCATATCTAAATTTACTTTCGCCTTAATTTTCGCAAATCTATATTCTTATACTCTTTTAAAACCATAGCACACACAAACATCTCTTGTTGTACATTTGTATCCTTAAAAGTACTGTTTTATTAATTATTCTAAATTTCGCCTCAATCATACGTATTTGAACATGCCGGTTTCAATTCAAGAATTCGCCGCACGAATGGCTCATCTGTCCTGCAAAAAGCCCATTGCAGCGTTGAGCTGTACGGTACCGGAACCGAATCTTGGGGATGGAAAACGTGGGGCTCTTGGGATTCAGGAGCAGTCCGACATCTAAATTAACAGACAGGGGCGTTTGTCGTCCATAATTTTAGCCAACAATTTTGCTGCATTCGTTTCAGGACTACCATTCTTGCTAAAGAGGAGTATGAATGGTCAAAAAAGGCAAGATTCACTTCCCCCAGTCCCCCAGTCCCCTCCCCCATGAAAGAGTACAAAGTCAATTTTGTTTCATAACCCCAATAAAGAAACTTTTCTTCTCTTTCCTATTTCTTCATATTTCACTTTTTCCTGTGTGTCGTGTGGTTTTCTTTAGGTTAATTATTAACATACATACATATATATATTCGCTATTTTTTTACATTTGCAAATTAAATTTAATAATATGAATAAAACATCTAAACATAATTTTAAAAATTAGTTTTTTTTTATTAATAGAGTTCAGTTCTATTTTGTAATCGTTTTAGCTCTTGTAACATATATTAAATGATTATTTACATTTTCATTGCAATGCAAAATATTAATGGCCAAAAATTAAAACACCTAAAAATCTAATTAAAAATATCAGTCTTTTTATTAATAAGCGTTCAGTTTCTATTTGTAATCGTTTAGCTCCTATTTTGAAAAAAGGAAAACAAAATGAAAGAAATTCTATAACAACGGAAGTTGGTGCATGTGAGTTCGCCTTACTATACTCTTCAAGTACAGAGAAAAAAGAAGTGAAACTGTAAAAAAAATGCTCTTTTAGTCAAAATTAACAGGCAGTGTTGTTGCTATCTAATATTATTAAAATTAGAAAACAAAACATGTCACTAAAGACTAGGCATTAGTGGCAAACTTAAAAAGTAGTTTGTTCCTATTTGTGTCCTTTTGGTCTCCCATCCAAGAACTGCCGACATGACCATGATCTGGCCATGCACGATATGAGGGCACTAGACGTTTTTGCGTTAAAACTAATACTTGAATCTTGTACAGAGATGTGTTTAAAAAAGAAACAAACGAATACGTAATATTTCATTAAAGAAACTATCATACAAGTAATATTCATTTATCACTAACACAAAAACTTAAAACAGGGCTGGAAATTTTAAAAAAAAAGCTGCAGCCATAACCTTAGGGAGTTTTTTTAGTTGTGGCAAAAGTGATGGCCAAGAAACACTGTCACCGAGTGTCCAGCAGGTATCCAGTCACTTCGACGGATTGAAAACTAGATCGATACCAACTCGACGGACAACCAAGGCGACCGTCATACCTATTTCGCAATGCAACCCTAAATATCGCGCAAAATCAGACCATTCTTTAATCGGAATGACGTTTTCGTTATGAACCGCTCTATTTGATACGCCCAAATAAAAACGTTCATCACGGTATGAAGTTTCCTTTTACTATGCATACCAATCTCGACGGATACCAACCATTTCGACGACCGTCTAATTGCCACCTCGAACCGGGAATTTTTGTTATACAAACGGTATCCGATTCATCTCCAACTTTGGAATTAAGCACTTTTAGGTGCCTATCTTTAGTTCTAGATGATGAGTTATTTTAATCACCTCACAAAAAATAATATATTACACATCTCTGATCAGCCTTTAACAATGTTATAGGAAATCTAAATCTATATCTAAAAATCTAATATGTACATCTTGTCGAGGTATCTCATGAGTGAATTGGACGTCTGTTGTGAATAAAAACAGCTTTTAAAAACGATTACGGACTAAAATGAATATACCATAAATATTAATCTCAGGTACGGATGTACATGTACTATCATTAGCAACGTAAGACAATCTCTGTATCATTGTCCTCTTTGGTTGAAACATGACATGCCAGAACAATCCGAACCAGATAATTCAGTATCGTGTTGATCAGTCTTTGATCGTGATCGATCCCACCTACATCAAATGTTTGAACAATGACAAGATCGACGACGCCATCAGGTTTCCCGCAGGGATTAATAGTGGTGCACACCCGGATGCATTATTGTGTATGCTCTCCAATTGCTCATTTCTGCGTTAGTTCAACTAACTTCAACTATCCTATCGCATAGTTGCTCTCACTAATCTCTATACATACCAGGGTCCAAGAAACTTCGACGAGGCGGCGAAACTTGCTTACTCTGTAATTGTAGTGCTATCCAATCGCTGGTTGCTATCTTACCCCGGCTCCATTGCATTCCTATAGGAAAAGTCCCCTACTATCATGATAATGGAACATCCATTCCCGTGAACCATACATTACATTCATCTCTAACTTTGGAGTTAAACATTTTAGATTACTATTTATAATTACTAAACAGTGTAGTAATTAAAATGTAATCTAAGATATATATATATCGAAATCTATGAGTCGGCTTTTTAAGCTGAATTAAAACACCAACAAATTTAGAAAAAAAAATGCATCCTTAAAATCTTCTCTGGCCCTTTTAAATTCGAGATTTTATAGGCCTTAAGATGACATTTATATATGAATCAACTACTTCTTAATTAAAAAACTGCATATCTTTAATCGTGATTAAATACATTACAACGGTCGAGTTGGCACGCGATCGGTCGAGTACTTCACGCGACGGTCGATTGGCATTTGACGGTCGAGTTGGTTATCGGTCGAGCTGGTATGGCGGTCGACTTGGTTGTCCGTCGAGTTGGATGACCGTCGAGTTGATATCGGTCGAGTTTGCAATCCGTCGAAGTGACTGACATTCGTCCAGCATTACGTAAACATAACAGCATGAAAAAAGCACTTTGTCGACGATTTCGCCTGGGGTCCTCGGTTATAAAATGATCCTTACGCATCCAAGAACATCGTCAGGTATGTGTTTTGTTCAGAAAGTTTACCGTTGCTAAGATAAAATAGAATAAATTTTCCAATATGGAGGGTATGAAATGATACGACGAGTGTGATGTTTTCATCAGGGGCTATTATCACATATCACAGTAATATTGCACAGTTCTAATATTTTTTTTTATTAATACCCCGGTATTAATTAGGAACTTTGACCTTGGTAGGTCCGAAACAGCGTCCACCAACTCGCTAGTTTTGTTGTTTTGGTAATCAGCGAAAATAAGCGTGTACGTGCCGATTGGAAATAAATTACCGGGACAACTGTAAACTGAGCATCAATGGATACATCATTTTAATGTTACCGTAACGAACGGACGAACGAACGCACGAACGAACACACTAACTAACAGAGTTTCCGGGCGATTTGTAGGAGCTTGCTTCGCAGCTCAAAAAAAAAAAAGAAAATTGACTTTACTTTAATTTAATACTGATGAATGTAAAGCTTACAGCTCATTGTTTGTTTGTTTTTATGCGTGTTTGTCTTGTTTATTTGTTTGCTTATGCATTAATGTTTTAAGCTTATTTACTTTAGAATACAATGAATAAAATAAAAGAAATGAAATCGTTGTTTTAAATTGATAATTCCTTGACTTTTTTTTCAAATTGTCCAATCATCCAGTTCTAAGTGAAGTTATGCAAACGAAATGTCCTTGAATTTAAGGGGGAACTTATTTTTGGGAACCCCTTATTTATTAATCTCGTGATAAAAGTGGCAATTACTAATTGGTAGGGTTTAAAATGTCCAAGTCAGAGCAAAATATCAAATTTAAAATAGAGTAGAAGGAATTTGAATGACAAATAAGTCCAAAAGTAGATGGAATCCGATATATATAATCATTATATATATAAATACATTGAGTGATCTGTTCTTTCATTGTTGTTTTTTTATTTTAATGTGTACTTCCTGGGGTATTTGTACACTGCAAAGATTAATTTGTCAAGAAAAAGGTCTTATTTAACAAAATCAGATTAGTCATGCAAATGATTTTTATCGTTTAAGAAAATAAAACTAAAACGTTTTTATAATGCTCAGTTTTACAATTCAGCTTTTCTAATTATTTTTATCGCCACTAAACTAAATGATAATGTATTCACAATACTTCAAAAGCAGACTAAAAATTCATAATTAGTCATTTAATTTGTTATATATACATTAAAATTAAATCTGTAATGCACTACAAATTAAAAATAACAATAGTTTGGTCGTTAATTAAATTGTCATGCAATAACATACGTGTCAGCAGTCTCTTTTGGGTAGAAGATGTTATGGTGACCGTCAAGTTGGGTATATATGCAATTTGCTTGCTGAAAGTGGTAGTATAGGGTGTCTACTTTAAGAATCCGACGAATGCCACCTTGGCACCCTTGGGCAATTTTTTTTATTGACGTCATAAGCCACGCCCACTTTTTTCACATACCTCTTATGTTTGGTCTCAAATTAAAGCTTATGGCAAATGGAATGTAAATATAGAGGTTAAAAGGGATAAAACACAAGTAGAGGTCACTTATAGGTCATTTATGGTCATAAAAGGTCAAATGAGGTCTTGAATTTAACAGGATTTTGAATTAAATGTGCCACATATCATGTTTGGTATCAAATCAAACCTTTTTCTTGAAATGAAACTACATAGTTGTTAATAGTTTGCTACAAAGATAGATCACTTCAAGGTAAGTAAAGGTCATATAAGGTACAAAGAGGTGAAATGTGAATAATGTATTACATCATGTAAGTTACGGTATGACGATTCAAGTTTTTGAGACAAGTATCCAAAGGATATACAACAAATCTAATATTTTACATTATGTCTTACTATTTTCCTGTCTCACACTACCCTTTGTCCTCCAATTCCTCTTCTTCCAGAGGCTTGTCCAATTCTTCCTCATCAGTCTCGACTGCAGATTCAGTTTTCTTTGTTTGCACATTGGCACAGTGTTCTCTCACTTCACACTTGCAGTATGTAGTACACGATACGCCAGCTGACCGGCAACTACAATTAGCCCTGGAACACGGAGGCGCTGACTTGCATCCACAGGCAACAAGTTCTAAATTCCTTGGGAGCAACCACTGTGCCAAGAACGGGTACAGGAATGTCCTCTTCTATTTTCAATACAAACATGTAAATGTTAGTTGCAGGGGGGTCATTCTGATCAGCTGCTCTCCAGATAAGCACCTGAAGGCGAGCACGTTTGACATGCTCTATTGCTGACTTGTCAGTAGGAGGTAGGCTTTTGATTTTTGGAGGGTCTTTCTTCTTGATAAATAATGTGTTTCTCAAATTGTTGAGAGATTCCATTATCTTTCCACAGTACAAGTAGGAGAGAAAGTTGATTCCAGCTTTCATCCATTGCTGTTCATCTGCATCAGGCTCTGTAAATACTTGTAGATTAAGATCTAATTGAGAGCAGAAATCTTTCCCTTGCCAAATGGATACGATATGGTATTACAACCTGATAAGGCATGCACGGCCAATAGGTCAAAGCACTTGTCTCCTAGCTTCAAAGCTGTAGCTGTAATGTCAATTACTTTTCCATCATATTTCCTCATGGAAACTTGTGCTGCAGGTTTGTAAACCCAAAAGAACGAACACTAGTAGGACAAAAATGTCTGTGTCATCAGCGAGAATTTGAATGTGCTTCCTTTGCGGTTACAACTTCAGAAGGTAGCTGATGATTTTCATGTCAGCCTCTTCATGATGATACTCACAGTCATCTCCGATAAGCTGCAGTTGAGGATTGGTTCTGTTGGCATCGCACATATACTGACTCAGTGCGCTCTTGTTCACATCACTCTTCATGACGACATCTTTAGCTGGTAGTATTGTATTCAGGTATCTAGGGTCCTATGTTGCCGACAGCGGGAGGGACTTCCTGTCACGCGGGGGACGGGCTTGGAGTGCCTGCAGTGGACTACACCACTTGTGGCGGTCTGGTGTCTCCGGTTCAGCCAGGCTGAAATTCTTTGGAGCCTGTGTGGAGGGTGTCCTGTTGTGTGGATCTGGGACCTGGACCGTGGGGAAAGAGCTGCGGGACATGTTGGGTGGCACCTGCACCATGCTTCTTGTGCGGGTACAGGGCGTGTCCTGGCGTGGGCGCGGGGCCGGGGCGCAGATGTATGGAGATGTCCCTCCGGTTTCATCTTATGTTGCCGGACGCCGTGCGCGATTTGCCGGTCGCTGTCCTCGTGCGATTGGTCGGGTGGTCTCGGACGTCGCGTGTTGGAAGTTGCCATGCCGGGGCGGGGGTCGTCGCCCCTTTGGCTACATTGATGTGATTGCTCCAGCGGGATCCGTCTGGCATCCCCGGCTTGGTGACAAACAGGGACATTTGGCGCTGCGTGGTGAACAGTATCGGCTGCGGCCGTTAGATAGATAGATAGATTGTATTGCTGTTCAACACATACTCATGGGATTTACTACCCTTAGCCCGCCTCTGACGTTCATGGGATTTGATTTAATGTTTATCATACCGATCAAATATGAAGTAGGTGGTATGTGGTCTTTCAAATGAGCTGACAAAATTTTTGGCAAACTTCTCTAAAGTAGAATTTCTTGGCCACAATGTGTGATAGATAGCTTCATTTCCATCCACCAGCTCTACATCTACAGGGCCAAGAGCAGACGTAGCAAAGACTGCCAATTTGTGAACAAGGACTGCTTTGCTTCCTTTCCGCATATCTCCATACTCATCAAAGATGCTGGACGGAACAGGAGCGAGCTCATATTTGAAGACATCAGATAGCTGGATATCTCTGCTTTGTGAAATAACAAGCAAACGACCATACAGTTGCTCGATGTTGTAGATAGTAGCGCCGCCGACCTTGACTCTTTTCTTCATGGTTTCCATTGTCACCACTTTCTTCTTAATTGGAGTGTGGAAGCCACAAGGAAGGTCAGCATTGAATTGAGCTGCCACCTCCTGTCCAATAGCAAGAGAGTCGTGTACATTCACTTCATCAGGTGCTATTCGTCCATTGATGATGTTGGACATAGGTTCCTCTGACTGTGCTATCATTGGATTGGTATGTCTCTTCAATTCATCTATGATCTTCTTTCGGTCTGCAGCATCTAGTTTTCTCCAATTCTCGCCCTCTTTCTTGTGGCCACTTGTCTGAGCACTATGGACATCTGATGGCTCCTCGAACATACTATCAATCAAGAGCGAAAGAGTGTTGCAGAGATGATGAGACAAAATCCACTCAGACACCTGTTCAGAAGACAGAGACTTGCCGACCAGACCACCTTTGGACTTCCCATACCGGATGTAGGTTTGCTCTCCAAACTGATCTAGAAAGACGGGGACTTATCCAACCCCTGTCTGATACGAATCTACCATGTAGTATCGTAATTAATACATCTTCTCCTCGCAGGAATACATCTAGAATACGATTCTGTTAGTGATGTGTCATCTCCAATCACATGCCATGATAGGTATCTTGCATAGTTCCAATGGCCAGCTGCAAAAAATATGGGATCATTCTTGCAGGGCCTATAGAGGTAGCAGCCAATTGCTTCTCTTCTGCACGAAGGTACAGTGTATGATTAAAATGGTGTGTATGAAGCCGTCAACCCAGATGCGACCTGTTCGTGATTGGCGACTTTATCAAACTCCTCTGTTATTTTCAACAGTTCAGTTACCAAGCCAAAATGAGAGGTTCCAAAAGGGCATTCAACACCATCCGAAAACCTCTTACTACTGCCTTGGGCCATGCCTTCCCATTTAACATTGACTGACACCCTTAAAGGCACATTAAACTGTAAGTGACCACGGGGTTTTCACTCCCGTGTGGTGCCCAAGGGGGGGGGGGGGGTTCCATGGGACCCCCCCACCCCCCAAGGAACACTTTCCCGAGGGCATTTTTTGTACGAAATTTATACCCCATTTGAAGGGGCATAAAAGAACCCTAAATCAGCAATAAAATGAAATTTGGTTTGGGTGACAAATTTAGGGGCAAACATTGTTTTCAAAACACGCGAAAAATGGCAAAAAGGCGGAAAATTCAATGAGCCTTGCGCTACATCAAACTTTTTGAAAACTTTTTTATGTGGATAATCTCTCTGCGACCAAAATTACCTATATTTAACAAAAAAATTGAGTTTTAGGAATCCTGATTTTAACGGGTGTTGCATAATACAAAGTCATTTTCCCATAGACTTTGTACAGTAACGGTTTAGCAACGTCACAATGAAATTGTTTTGTTTTAGCACATAAGGGTTAATTATTTTTAATGTTTTATTCAATTTGTTTACTTAAATGTATGGGTGTAATCGGCAAAAAAAATTGCTTTGGTTGTTTTTTATTTTTTTTTTATATTATCAGTTGACCTTCCGTTAGTGGCCCGGGTGGGGGGGTTCATGGGGGACCCTCACTAATTAACTCATTAACGGCTTGGCCGATTTTAATTTTTTTTGGTATGAAAAGAAGCGCATTAAAAGTCAAGTCAATTACAAAAAAATTCGGCCGCGAAAAACCCACGCGTAAAGCGGCCAGCGGGAAAACAAATTTGGGGGTCCCTAGGCCCCCCCCTTGGTCACTTAAAGTGTTAAGGGCTTCTTCCAGTCCACTGCGGATATTCATTAAGCACCAAACAACCAACAACACGTCATCAGTGATGCATTCCTCCTGGTCGAACTACCCAGTTATCCCAGCGAGTAGACGTGACCACTTTATTGTAGGATCACTTTGGAGAGTTGCATATCTGCAGAAGGTGGAATGTATACCATGTGTGATGCTTCATGAATTCCTCAATAAACATGGAGGGTGGACAGGACTGTATCAGGGTGTGCAGGAGGAGAATCGATTCGCGGCCCCAATGAACAAATGTGTGGCAATACCTGGACTGGCCGTCTCTCAAGCTGCATTTGACATGCTACCAGGCCACTCGGATTTATAATAGGAGTATCACCATCGGTGCTTTGGACAATTAATACATCCACGCATGTCACTCTCTAAAGCTGATCTTAACGTCCGTTCATACTTCACTGCACTGATTGCTGTGCAGAAATTTCTGCAATATTCCGTCACTTCCGCTGCACTCTAATCGATTTCCTGCAGGTCAACCCAGGTCACTGCAGGTTACAGTACATTGCAGTAAACTGACGACGCTTGCCACGAAAATTGGCATACTGCCACCACTGGAGAATGAACTCCACTGCAACTTGCTGCATCGCCAGTTAAAATAATTTTAACTTCGTTGCAGTATGCATTGCGTTGCAATACTGAAAGTGATTGCAGTGGCAATTTTGGTAGGCTACATTGCAGCACTGCACTGCAATGCAGTGAAGTATGAACGGACCTTTACACTTGCTGCAGTTTTGCGCACGTGTTCAAATGGTTGCCCAAGGTGACTTGTCACTTGAGGAGGTGTCGGCTTCTTAGGACCATCGAAGTGCACTATCTTAACAGAGGACATTTCACTGGTCTTGAGGGAGTTCATTTCTTTGCTGGATAACCGTGGAATCTCTATTCCTGCAGAAAGATGATCTTGGGCTTCTGAAATATAAAAGAATTAGAAACTCAGTTAGTCATTACCAAAGCAGTAGATGATATTTTTACTGGAAAACTAAAAACAAATTGCTAAAGATTCATTGATAATCTAAAACAAAATTTCTTGAGGCTTCTAGAGAATTTTAGCTTGTGTCTACAGGACATTCCAAACTGAAGATATCAGGAGTTTTGTAAAACGTGTTAATTTTGCTAAGTGAGCAGGTTCAAACAAAATATGTCAAATGATTTACTAAGGTAATACTGTCAATTACTTAATTCTCTTCCTTTGCATCTCTTTACTTTTCCATTCATGAAGTTATTTTCAGTGCATGAATGTTTATTTATTATTGTGTGTAATTATGAAATAACACAATAGAATGAAACAAAGACTGTTTCCCATGCATGACATAATTCTTGTTTGAATGTAATTTCTTTTGGATGGAAATCCTTAACAATCCTATGCAATCAAAGGCTAACAAACTACCATGGATTAAAGACTACATATCAATAATTGTATCCTCCATAAGAGAAAGAAAAAACTCTTGATTTTGAATTTTATATATTTAAAAAAAAATGGGCAAGTGATGGGGGAGCAACTTTTTGGGGGACAGCCTATATTGACAAATATTGTTTCCTTGTAAATAGTGTTGTGATTATAATAATTAATTATACAGAGTAAAGAACCTACCATTGATGTGTTGAGTGAACTCCATTGCCATTGAGTGTGTTTCTCTGCATCCGTTTGGTGTGTACACCTGGAGATCAAATTATCACACCAAGAGCTGATCAATCCTCCATCATTAAGTAGACCTCTGAATGTGAAATCTTGTTCTCCAGTCATCTTGGCTGCTGATTTCCTGTACCGACAAACTTCGTCATAGCTTGCAACATACCCGTGGTCATGTAGAAGGTCTAGAATTTCCCTTGACCCAAAGCGATGGTGAATTTTGACAGCAAGACCAAGCGTTGTTGGGTTACATGACCTGGTGATCAGACCTTGAATTGACTGGGTCAAACTCAGAGATTTCTTAGTGACTTCACCTTTTGATACCAGCTTTGATATTAGGTAGAGGAGGCTTTAATTAGTAATTTCTTTTACTTTCTCGAGCGTAAAGTCTCCCAAGTTATAGGTCTTTACTGATTTCGGAGAATTTGCCTTGACTTCAGCAGTGATTTTCTTGGCTAGTTCAGCGACTTCATCATGGTCGTTTGCCTCAACAAGTTTCAACGTCTCGGGTAGATACTTTCGAAAGCAAATAATACTGGCACATCCATTTAGACGTAAAACAATAAGGCTATCTCCGAGATGTTTTTCTAACCTTCGGATCAGAAGAGCCCTATCATTTCGATTCCTGTCCATTTCAGTGTCACCAGTAACACCAGAGTTGCGTTGATGAACGGTTACACCAGCAGAAGTGGATGAACAGGGGCTTCGGCAGAATTTAGAAAGTTGCGATACACCTTATATATCTCTACTGAGTTCCACATTTTAGCAGGGTTGTCTTGTATAGTATCTACAACATACTTAAAGGCAAGTTCAGTAGCATCTGGTTCTTGTTTTTCTGAGGTAGTTGAGGCGGCGGCAATATTTCGCTTCGAGACAAATGTTGTGTAACAATCCAGATGATACTGTGCGTCTGCCGCATGCAAGTCTGTAATGGCAGCATTGATCCTAACACTCACCCCTGCTGCAACATCGTCGCCTCTTTCATCGCATACCTTGAGAAATGTCTGCTTCATCTCTACTGTTCTACAAATAACAACTTTTCTCCAACGTCTTGGATACTTTGGATCCAGTATTTGCTGCAGATTTGACACTGGCGACGAAAGTTAAATGCAGGATAATGAGACCTCAGTTTTGGCAGTGGTGCTTCACTTGGAGATATGCTTGATCCCTTGCGCTTGAGATACCTCTTTATGTACGTGGAAGAGGTGTATGTAGAAATGCAGTCCTTGTGAAAATTAATCTTTAAATCTGGAGCATTTTCTAGCTGTTGCTTCAATTTTACATGATGCATGTCATTTCTAGCAATGCTGGAGGAAATTACACTTTCTATTCTAGCTTTCTCTCTAGTCTTTGTCACATTGAAAATAACATTCAGATGAAGCCATACTTGATGTTATCCAAATTGCTAGTTGATACTATAACACCTGAAAATTAGAATGACTGCTGAGTGTTATTTACGTTTAGAATTTACGGTCCGTATGGTCAAAAGAGTAAGACCGGATTTAAGGTTAGAGCTTGTATAAGTAAAATTCAATTGTACCAGAAATGATGTTTGCCTTTGCATAACAGATTCTGTATTAGTTAAATTTTGCAATTTCTTCAGAACCAGCTAATCATTTTAGAAAGGATGTAATGAGTAAAGCTATGTTCCTGCCATAGCTAAATTTCACTTAAATCTTTTGTGCATACGGACCTATATATTTAAAATATTCAAGCAAACTTTCAACCTACAAATAGTGTATTCAGTAAATGGTATAAGCCAGCTTACCTTCAATTAGTCAAATGTAGCTTCAAGTTGCTATATTCATATGTTTTTATATTACAGATTTATTTATTTTGTGACTTTAAATAATATGTACGTTCCTGTTCTATGAACAAAAAGCAGACACCAAGTAACTTGATTAAATATGAACTTGGGTGTGCATAGAGAGAAATTTTCAATAATATTAGGAAAGATACATAAATGCCCTTAAAAGTCATCTAATTTGGCGTTGCTATCTGTTTTAACCCATGTGAATTAAATGTGTATATCTTAGTTTGATTTTAAACATAACATGGTACACATTTTATATTGCATTACTTACATGTGCGATGCAATTCAAGACCTCATTTGACCGTTTATATACACCCTCAACTACCATTTTCAGCAAAAACATTGCATATACATGTATACCCAACTTGACGGTCATGCCATAATTTTGATCATATCTACCCGACTATGTGTTTTTGCTCGCGAAATTTTGCTGCGCAATTTGCAAGAGGTTGGAAATTAAGTTTCAATCACGATAAATCAAACGTCTTGATTGTAGGCCAATGTACCAACAAAAACAAACTTTGGAAGAAAGGTAGGCAATTAGTTGACTCTTATAAGTATTTCGTACTTCAAACTGCAATGAATAAAAATGAAAGGATATGAAATCGTTAGTAATTGACAGTTGGTTGACTTTAGCCCTTTAAATACAGCAAATTTTTCCTGAAAACATCATTTTGGAAAGGGGCGCGTGTGTTGACACCCAACGTTCATTTTTTAAAGCAACAACTTTTGTGCCAGAGCCAAATGTTAACTCTCTTCAAAGCTTTTAACATTTTCCTTAAACGTCCTGTTCTAATTCAAGTTATGCAACGAAAGGTTCTCGAATTTTGAGGTAAACTTATCTTTGGAACCCCTTGTAAACAAATATTTAGAGACACTGGCGCACAGACAATGACGGCCATACCTCTTTCAATACAGCAACTCACCTGAACGAATCAAAATAAATTTCTAGCAATACAGGCACAAATCTATTTAGGCGCTTTGATGTGGGTCGGACATGGGTTTTCCCATTGCCCACATACGACCTCGCTCTCGTGTGCTATTCATACATAAAGAGTGGAGATGGTTCTTCAGCTCCAGCGGTTTTGGAATTAGGAAATATTGTCTCATAACATATCAACAAAAAATTAATATTTTTCGTCAAGACTTCTCTTTTACGTGTTAAACCAATTACTATTGTGATTTCTTGGCCGCCACCGCCTAATGACACATTTAGAAAATAGTGCGCTCTCAAAATTGATATTTTAGTATGGTTGTAAAGCTTATATACATATTAGTCTCACCTCAAATGATTGGGAATGCAAAACGGGAGGAGCGGTGAACCCATGATGCCCAAACGCCAGAGACAGAGAGATTAGACTGCCGGCCAAAGGACCAAAGTATGATTTTTGACGGCGTTGTTTGTTACAAATGTCCAACCTAGTGGATTCATACCACCATGTGGTGTACATCAAAGTATGGGGTGTTTTTTTTTTGGGGGGGGGGTAAAAAATGGCCAAAAAGGGTCAAAATTGTCCAAAAATAGGTAAATCAGTCGAAATGCATTCCTTTCTTCAAATAATCTATCAGAACATGTCCATTTACCTTCAAAGGGGTCATATTTGAGTGAATATAATGGAAGCTATTCCAATTTATAAATTTCGGGGTCAAAATGGCCAAAAAAGATCAACATTGTCCAAAAATAGATAAATCAGTCGAAATGCATTCTTTTCTTCAAATAATTTATCAGAACATGTCCATTTAGCTTCAAAGGAGTCATATTTAAGTGAATATAGTGGAAGCCATTCCAATTTACAAATTTTGAGGTCAAAATGGCCAAAAAAAGTCAAAATTGTCCCACAAATAGGTAAATCAGTCGAAATACATTCCTTTCTTAAAACTATCGATCAGAACATGTTCATTAATCTTCAAAGGAGCCATATTTAAGTGGATAAAATGGAATCCATTTCAATTTTTGAACCATTTTTGGAGTCAAAATGGCCAAAAAGGTCAAAATTGTCAAAAATAGGTAAATCAGTCGAAATACATTAATTCCTTAAAATAATCGATTAGAAAATATCCATTCACCTTCAAAGGAGTCATATTTAAGTGGATAAAATGGAAGCCATTCCGATTTATAGATTTGGGGTAAAATTGCCCAAAAATATCAAAATTGTCAAAAACATGGATACCTCAGTCCCAATACCTTCGTTTCACAAAAGTCTTCAAGGAAACATTTGCCGTTACATCTCAAGGAAACGTCAATAGGTAGCTTTAGTGCTTGTCATTATAGTTTTCATATTATACCAAAATAGGGTCAAAATTGTCCCAAATGGTTAAATCACTTACATCCAAATGTGTCATAATAAGTAAATAGAAAGCTAGATGGTTAATTGACAGATTTTGGGGTTGAAATGGCCAAATCCATTATAGCTACATCTTAATATTGTAACGTATTTTTTTTCAGGGCTATACATTAGATTAGCCGAACTTCGATATTGAATAAAAAACAATCAAACTAATAATGATCTTTGGATTTGGAATTATTAGTCCACATTCTGATAAACACAAATTACTACATACAAAATGTTATAATTAGTTTTATACCTTGAATTTTTGATATGCCAATTGATATTTCTCCTCTATATCTGGTTCTAAATTGGAAATTGTTAAGTAATTCATTCCACGAGAATTTACTCTACATGTAGGCTACTCATAAGGCTTTTGTAAGTTTAGTATTATGCATTATGCACAGTTATCTATCAAGGGTCTAAGCGTAGGTGCCCTTGTTTTAATTTTGGACCTGAGTATGATTAATATTAACAGCTAAAAATTATCCATCAAGCTTGTTCCATTCTGAGTAGCTTCACAGGCCCTAGTGTATGAGTTAAGCATAAAATAATTAGTCCATGAGCCGAACAAATTTTCGGTATCATGAAAGGGGACAAAACGACACTTATTATGCAGCATCAGTATACCATGGCCTGCACAAAAATGCATGATAGCATTTCTGGAATGGTAGCTATAGCCAGGTAGGGGTAACCAAGGTTTACACAGGGTGGAAAATTTTAAATTGCTTCAATCATGTTGAAAAGTATACCACACTATTTGCCTGATCATAAGGATTCCAAAAAGTATAGTTTGTACTAACTACCAGACTGACTACAGCCTTGGAGTTATAGGCTAAAAACAGAAGAAATCAATAAAAGGGTCATTTTCAGTTGTACAGGGGTCGAATTTCAAAGTTGCTCTGATTTTGATAAAATATGGTGCATATTATTGGTGGAGCTCATAGGATTAAAATAAGGAATAGTTTCGACTGTCTAAAATGCTTAGTTACCAATGTAGGGGGAAACAAAGATCTACGTCCATCGTATTCAATGGGGCTTGACCTTATTTTCTCCCTATTTTCGTAAGTAAGCATTTAAAACACTCAAAACTAATCCTTATTTTAATCCTATGCGCTCCATCAATCATTTGCACCACTTTTAACCAAACAGGAGCAACTTTAAAAATT
Source organism: Ophioderma brevispina (assembly GCA_023653785.1). Lineage (NCBI taxonomy): Eukaryota > Metazoa > Echinodermata > Ophiuroidea > Amphilepidida > Ophiodermatidae > Ophioderma > Ophioderma brevispina. Next base: position 90,398 of record JAMKCH010010593.1, read on the forward strand.
GACCCTGTACAACTGAAACTTAACCTTTTAACCTGTTTTTGTTGTTTTTAACCTTAACTCCAAAACTTTGGGTTATAGATAGTAAAACTATACCTTTTTGGAATCCTTATGGTTGGACAAATAATGTGGCATACTTTTCAACATGACCGGATCATTTTAAAATGTTGACCCCTGTGTAATCCTTGATTGTCCCCTACCTGGTTATAGCTACCATTCCAGAAATGCTATCATGCATTTTTGTATAGAGGATAGTGTGCTGAGGCTGAATAATAAGTATCGTTTTCAGGATACCAATGTGGCTAAAATTTCAAATTTCATGATGGCTTAAGGACTAAATGCAATAGGCCTAATGCACGAATACCCTTTAATTATTTTGCTCAACCATTTCGGAGAAATGACATTTTGGACATTTAAACCGTAACTAAATATGCCGCAAAATTGGGACAGTGACCGCTTTCAACCCATTTCGCGTTATTGCTTTACAAAATGATCATTCTGACCTGTTGATTAAACATAACAAAATTAAAATAAACACTCAACCGCGATTAGCATATTATTGATGCAGTTTAAAGAAACAAATTGGAGATATTTTCTCATTGTAATTATGCAAAAAAAAAAAAAAAAAAAAGAAAATTTGCACCCCATCATTTTCTGACTGTCTGGTCCCTATTGAATGAAAAACAGCAAGAAAATCAACTTTAGCACCAAAATCCTACGGGAACTGTTTCATTGACATACCGACCCACACTATTTGATTTATTTAATTTCAAGGAAAGTGCATTAAAATTGCCAACTCATTGTCAACTTTAATGTACTCTGATTAACAATTTTGACAAATAGCGCAATAGAGCTAATTTACCTATTTGTGTTAAACTTCCATGCTGAGGATTGGAATAGCCAATGCTCTAATTTACTGATGAATTTTCCTAAGGGATGTAAATTTAAATGATAACAATAATAATAATACACCTTAAGGACAAATTGCTGCATCACATTCATTTATCAATCATAGTTTAATTTGATATTTTCTAACCATATTAACCATACAACTTGAGATCTCCCCAATCCTGAGTTCATTTTGATCCTTAGCCCAACATGCCCAATGTGACTACAAAAAATGGGCAAATTGGAATACCTAGCACTGTATCCACCTAATTATATTCATAAACACATATTGAGTATTATAGAAAGAGGCCATTGTGCCTGCGATACCATATTTGGACAATTTTTTACCTTTTTGGACATTTTGACTCCAAAATGTGTTCACTGAAATGGCTAGCACTTTATTTACTTAACACTTAAGTGCCCAAGCTAAAAAAACTTCCGTTAGTGCCCGGGGGGGGGGGTTCCTAGGGAAAAAAAAAAAAAAAAAAAAACAATGAGTAAACGTAAAAGATGGCATTAATAATAACATTATATTTGATTTATTTAATTTCCAGGAAAGTGCATTAAAATTGCCAACTCATTGTCAACTTTAATGTACTCTGATTAACAATTTTGACAAATAGCGCAATAGAGCTAATTTACCTATTTGTGTTAAACTTCCATGCTGAGGATTGGAATAGCCAATGCTATAAATTTACTGATGAATTTTCCTAAGGGATGTAAATTAAATGATAACAATACACCTTAAGGACAAATTGCTGCATCACATTCATTTATCAATCATAGTTTAATTTGATATTTTCTAACCATATTAACCATACAACTTGAGATCTCCCCAATCCTGAGTTCATTTTGATCCTTAGCCCAACATGCCCAATAAAAAAAAAAAAAAAAAAAATTAGTGCCCGGGGGGGGGGGGGTTCCTAGGGACCCAACCCAGATAACCACTTTCCCACGACGGGAGTTTGATCATGACACTAACACAAGTAAATGAGGGTCACGTAAGAACCACATACCCACAATAAAAATGAAAATCCGAACTTTGACCTATGACCTATGGGCAATTGAAATTGTCACTCTCCGAAAAAGAGTGGTTCACACATTTCCATCCTCAGCAAATCCAATATACGGTTTTGAACCAAAATAATTCATTATATCTACTCTAGAATAACCACTTAAAATAATCATTGCAAAATATAGCCAAATTTATACCATCTTGTATTTTTCTCAGAAACTTTAAAATCACCTTGGTTTTCCCATAGACTTACACAGTTAAGAGCACGTCATGCCAAAATTCAAATTGATGCGATCAGCATATAAAAGGTTATTTGGTTTAAGTATTATTAATTATTAATTAATTGGCTCCTAAGGTATATATCTAAGCAAATAAATCCCAAGATTTAATTACTTTAATTTTTTAATTAGAAAAATATCTTGATTTTTTCACTTCCGTTAGTGCCCAAGGGGGGTGGTTCCTAGAGACCCAACCTAATTATTCTAATGAAGCCGTAGGCGGATTTAATTTTTTTTAGTATCCGGAGAAGCGTATTCATAAATCAGACAATTAGCAAAAATCTCCTTGAAAATTTTGATTGCGTAACCGAGAAATCGCAAAAAAAATCAAATGTTGGGTACTATGGACCCCCCCCCCCCTTGGGCACTTAAGTGTTATTCATTGTCCCTTGGAAAGTTAATGAATTATGTCCCCTTAAGGTATTTTGAGAAAGGGTGCTTTGACTAATTTATTAGTTTTGGACAAATTTGAACTTGTTTGACCATTTTGACCCTAAAAAGTGTCAATTGAAATGGCTAGTACTCTATTCATTAATGTTAGTTCTTGGTAAGTACACTGTACATTTCTCATTAAGATTGTTGAGAAAGGTAGGCATTATGACTCATTTATGGATTTTGGACAATTTTACTGTCTTTTTGGCCAATTTGACCCAAGAATATGTAAATTGGAATGGCTAGCACTCAATCCGGTCATTGTGTTCCCTTGGGATGTATACACACACGTTCTAATGAAAATTATGAGAAAAGGAGGCAATATGATTGATTTACCTATTTTTGGACTATTTTTTTCCTTTTTGGTCATTTTTTTACCCCAAAATTAAAAAAAATAGAATGGCCAACACCCCATACGCTATTGTATGTCTCATGAGGATGCAAATCCACATGGTTGGATGTTTTGTACAAAACGCCGTCCCAACGTTTTCTGCGGGTGCGCCATTTGCTTTTTGGGTAACCAGATTTTATAATAAAGCAACTCGGAAGTGGTTTTATTCGGTATTAAACACAAAAACGTACGCCCGGAGTAAAAAAAATAAAATGATTAAAATCAGCAATCATGAATATTTTTACTGCTTTAAACGTTTGCATATTCATGTAATTAAACAATAACAATAAAATTCAGGTCAAAATTCAGGTCATTATATTGATACATCTCCATCCAGCCACTGTACAAACGAGCCTGGGGTGTTAGAGAGCAAACATTGCCTCCTACCAAAAATATGTACCTTCCAGAACACAGATAAACAACTTTTTTTAATTCCACGTGTATATATTTTGTTGAAACAGGATCGTGCCAATTTGTGTTACCTTTGTTATTTGAAACCTATTTTTGTCCCTAATTTCTTTGTGGAATTCTAATTTTATTCCTTAATTTATAATGACTCCACATCTGAGATACTAATTCCATTTTAATATTCCCATGGAAACTTGGTTAATGAAGTGCGAGTCCGATAGCACTTTCCCTGTGAAACCTTGTCGGCTTAAGTGTTAAATAAAGAAGGCCGAAAAGATACCCAATAGTCATTTTATTGTTCAAAAAAAAAGAAGATTAATATCAAAATTAACTTAGAAATCAAAGAGAAGCGTTTGTAAGCATTAGAACTTAATTTCCTAAATAAAGTTGATTCTTCATTTAGAAAAATCGTGTTTAATAAAGATTCAATCGTGTCATTAATGCATTGATAATTATAAAATTTTCGTGTTTTTTTTCTGGGGTTGCATTACTTTCCCATCTGGACTGTTTTTATTTAATATGCCACGGTCAGTGACAGTAATTCAAAGCGTCCATTCACATCTCCAGCCATATATATTAAACTTAATTAATTTTGGTGACTTTTATAAGCATATTATTGCCTTCATTGACCCGAATCCCTGTTCTTAATAAGGTATTTTGTATCACACTGATTAGCCTATGTCTTTTGCCTAATGAAATTTAATCCTCATCATTAAAATTACGACACCGTAACGGTATCTTAATCACAAACACCTTCTAGTATATATAGGTTTGCAATAGGCGTTACATATCACTTCGTTCGCACGCAACGCGGTCGGCAGGTGATATCTGGCCAGTCATTTACCAATTTATAGGTATCTAAAGAGGTAAGTAAACTTGTAAATTAGTTCCTGGGTGCCTAGACGGCACAGCATTCACCAATGTAAATAGTTCTTGTTCTGACATTCGAAATTTCCCGGTATTGAAATGAAGGCGCGATGCAAGAAATTCTTTTCTTTACTGTTATGTTTACTGTTATATTTTCTGCCAGAAATATGATTGAAAGTAATTTGAAATTATTAACTATTAAGATGTGGTATATGAATTTCTTTGAATACCAGGATATTCAAAATGTCAAAAATTAGTTACGACGTTTTAATTATTTAATTACAAATTACATAATAAAATACGCTGTTTCTTAAATTGTGGGCAATTAATCTATTGGCCTATTTTTACAAATAAACCAAAAACTAAATTTCGCTTAATATGACCCACACTACATTCTTGCGATATTCTTCACAGTGACTGAATTTCGTGCACCTTCAGTCAAATAAGCTCGTGTCTTTGTTATTACGAATACTCTCCAGTTTAGCATATCTTTCAGATCTATTTATGAGTATTCAAAAATAGTAATAATATTTATCTCAGTTTGAGGAAACACAATGAAAACTTCGCCGTTGAAGCCATGTGAAATTTCATTCACTGATCCTTCAGTCCTTGAAAACGTATGCACTTATCCGAAATGTTTGTTAGTTATGAAGAGAGCCGGGGACTCAGGATACAAAGAATATCAAGCATAATTAATGAGAATTATAAGGCGTGCCGTGTGTAAACATTTCCCGATTGGGGCTTCTTCAACTAGGGCGGCATGCAGAAACAGTCAAAATTTCGAAGGGCTGAATCTATGCATAAGGTGAAAAAGCCCACAAGTTTATAAAACCGATGTTATGAATAAAAATGATATTGAAGTCATTGTTATGGGGGATTTCAATATATGTTTTCTGAAAAAGGCTTCTAGTTTGTTTAAGAAATATCTTGATGTGTTGAATCTTTTCAGTCTAAAAACCTCATCAATGAACCTACTCGTATCACTAGCTCATCTTCTTCAGCTCTTGATCATGTTTTATGCAATACGCCTGAAAAAATTTACCAGTCTGGTACTTTCAGTCGCGGGATCATCTGGCTATTTTTTGCACGCAAAATTGTTAAAAAACATTCAACAAGCACAATACCTGTTACGGTAAGGTCGCTCAAGAACTACAGAATTGAAAATCTTATCGGTAAGTTGAATGAGGTTAATTGGACTGATGTTACCGGCATCACAAATGTTAACGATGTCATGGGTTATTTTAAGCAGTATTTATGTTCTTGATGCAGTTGCCCCGATTAAAGAGGTCAGGCTGAAACAAAGGTCCGCGCCTCGGTTATCTCAAGATATCCTTCAAGGTATTAGACATAGAGATAGCTTAATGTACAAATTTAGAAAGAACGAAAAGGATAAAGATCTCTATAAGCTGTATTGTAAAGCCAGAAATCAAGTTCAGCGTGATGTTAAACGTGCCAAATCTGAGATTTTTTTTTAATTTCGTATTTTAAGAACAAACAAAAAACAACCCTAAGAAACTTTGGAGCATCTGAAAGATTTAGGGTATGGCACTAAGGTAAAAGATGCTGCTAACGTTGTCTTGAAAATAAATCGATATTGTTTGATCCTAGGAAGATTGCTGAGCTCTTTAATAAATTCTTTACTGGTGTGGCTTCCAATCTTGTAAGTAGGCTGCCAGCTTGCAGTCACTTATTCAGTTGTAATTCTGAAAAGCTTAGAGATTTCTACAGCTCCAAGAATGTGCAGCCTAACCAATTCCATCTTGTTCCCAACCAGTGAGGAATTTATTTTTAAACGCTCTTAACCCGTCTAAAAGTACAGGCTTGATAACATTCCTGCAAGGTTCTTAAAAGATGGTGCTTCTGTCCTCAAAGTTCCTATTACTCATATTGTCAATCTATTTCAATTACCCGTAATACAGGGCCGGCATGATGGCTGAAAACTCGCCAAGGTTAAACCTCTCCATAAGAAAAATAGCAGGGTTGAGGTGGCAACTACTAGGCCTCTAGCATATTAAGACTGATTCTAAATTCTTGAAAAACTGTGTACAGCAGACTGAAAATTATCTTATCAGAAAATTTATTGTATGAATTCCAGTTCTGGTTTTAGGGCATCATTCTCCACTGACTCATGCCTCATCCATTTAACTGATTACATCAAAACCAAACAAGGTTAGTACACTGGTATGATCATGCTTGATTTACAGAAGGCTTTTGATACCGTCGACCACTCTATTCTTTGTAGTAAGCTTAAATTGATGGGGTTTGCGTCAGTTGAGTGGTTCCGTTCATATCTTGCCAACAGAAAACAGGTTTTTAATGTAACTGGTGTCATCTGAAAACCTTACCTATTATTATGCGGTGTGCCTCAAGGCAGCATTTTAGGTCATCACTTTTTATGTTATATTACGAGATGTCAATAAGCGTTGACCCAGACTGTTACAGTAAATTGCTACTTTATGCCGATGACAGTGCTATTCTTGTTTCACATCGTGATCTTAAATTATATTTCCAACAAATTAGGCAGGTTTTAGAATCTTGTCAAAAATGGCTCGTTGACAACAAATTGTCTCGCCATCTTAGGAAGACAGAATGCATCATTTTTGGCTCCAAAAGAAAACTTAGGAGGGTTACAGATTTTAAGGTTGTTTCTAATGGTCATAGCATTGCATCTCAAAACTCTGTCAAGTACCTGGGGATTAATTTCGATCAATTTGTCTCGGGTGATGCTATTGCTAAAAATATTATTCAAAAATGTAATTCCAGGCTTAGATTTCTTTACAGACAGGCCAAGTGTCTTAATTTGCAGAGCCGTAAAACTCTCTGTGTTGCACTTCTCCAATGTCTTTTTGACTACTCTGCTTCCTCCTGGTATAGTGGTATCAGTAGCACACTGAAGCATAAACTTCAAATTTCTCAAAACAAAATTGTTAGGTACATAAACAATCTTGGCCCCAGGGCTCATGTTGGGCAAGCAGAGATTTCCAGCATTGGCTTTTTAAGCGATCATGATCGTGTCAAATTTCTCAGACTAAACCACGTCTACAAAATCATGCATCATGCCGTATGGACCTTGTGACTGAATTTATTATTTTCTTTCTTTCTGCCACAACATCCTTCAACATGCAGTTTATTCCGTTAAGGCTGTCGAATTCATAGGGTGGTGGCAGAATACTAAATTCTTTCCCTTACCTTTCCGATCACTTTATTAAGAGGTAGTCAATTCAATTTCGTCGTCCCTTCAGTCAAGGGTATTGGTCCCACTACCTTTTTTTATCAAGCAATCAAAGACTGGAATGCTCTTCCTGCTCATATAAAATCAATTGAAAACAAAAACTCATTCAAACGTGCAATAAAAAAAGTACCTTTCCAATGGGGGCAAAGGAAGCGGGATAGGTGGAAGCCAGCCATTTTATTTATTATTAAAATAATTAATTTTCCCCATACTTTTTGTGCAATATTTTTCCAATCCGGGTTTTTTGGTTCGCCACTCTGTTCACTGTTTTCTGTGCCAATTAAGTGTTCTTCATTTGTGATTGTTTGTCTTACCCCCTCCAAGGACCCCATTGGAAATAAGCCTGCTTATGCCGGCTTAATGGGCCATCCTGGTATTCAATTTACTAGCTCTTGTGTGCTCGGTTTTTTTATTTTTTAAATAATGTCTATTTTTAAATTTATTTATTCATTATAACGTGTATTTATTTATTCATTTCAATGTGTGCTATATACAATGTTTATAATATTATTTTAATTAATATAATTTATATTTTATAGCTCGTTTATATGTATTATGTATTGATGTTGTGAACACCGAATAAATCAAATCAAAGCAAGTCAAATATGGTACGAGTATATAAACAGGGAGCACACGTACCATTTTTTAAATTCCCAATGCTATTTTGGTTACTATATCCAGGTAGTTAGCCTATGACACACTGAACAGAAATCCAGAGGGCTGATTTCCGTAAACTTCACACAGACCCCCCCCCCCTTGGTGGGCCTCCCAGGGGGTCAACTCTGAACGTAGTGCAAAGTAACAATATGGGTGTTCAAATGAAAGGAAATCACACCAGGAATAGATCATCCTTGATTTTAGTGTCAGAGCAGAGTCGGCAAAATTTTACATTTTTTATAGAAAATAGGTTAAAAATCCATTGTTTGCTTAAAAAAAAGTAGGAATATCGGATTCTCATCGGTTTTCACAGCTCTAACTAATGCAAATGAACTGGTTTTACAGAACCAGATGTTTAGAGCCTACTACTCATATTTCAAAAATGCCCCATAAAATATCCTTGGCTTGGCAAACCCCACCCCCCCACCCTTCGACTTTGAACGCATACCCTAACCCCGGTGAGGTGCTAACCGTTCCATTTTTTTTTCGCTAAAATGAACCAGAAAGGATGAGAATGATTACCTAGAAGCTTTTCACCAACGTTTCAACCGAGCAAATTTCACAGTTCAACTGGGGGAAGGGTGGTAACCCTACCCACCCCACTCCACCGCCTGGTAATACGAGTTAAATTGTACAGCTATTCACACTTGTATCACACGGTTTTCTTCACTATCATCACAATGTTCCATTTGTCATTCTCTTGCCACCGATCATGTAAATCATTTTCCTAATCACAGAATGACACTCTTATATGAAACCATGCAGATGCAGCCTACCTCCCTCTTGTGGGGCATTGTTAAGGTTCAATTTTATTAAAGGAAATTATTCTGAAATTCATATTATGTTTATCATTATCTGAGCAATATTTTAACTATTTGTAACCACTTTTTTTTTTAATTTGGTCAAATAAGAAAAAAATGTAGGCAATTTTTCTGGATTTTACTCTGTCTGTTTTACCATGATCGATTTTGATGTTGAGGCGCACACAGTGTGTATCATGCTTTCCGTAGCGTTTAGGTGCTACACGAACTGGGCGAGAATTGGGCGAGAAATATCACCGTTGCTGTTGTCAACTGGACTGTGCAATAAGCCGTGCACTTGCCGAAAACACACACTCCAACACTTCTAGCCCCGTACCGAGTTTAAATTTCGACGCATGTTGGCGAAGTTAAAAATACGTTTCACTTTAAACTTCTTTTCTGAAATTGAATTTTTTAAAAAACTTAACACTTAAGTGACCAAGGGGGGGGGGTGGGTGTCCTAGGACCCCCAAAATTTGTTTTTCGCAGCTGGCCGCTTTATACGCGTGGGAGTTTTGGGCGAATTTTTTTGTAATTGTCACTGACTTTTAAATGCGCTTCTTTTCATACCAAATTAATAAATCTGCCAGCCGTTAATGATTTAATTAGTGGGGGTCCCATGGAACCCCCCCTTGGGCACTACGGAAGTCATTTGAGAATATTTTTGTTAAGTAAGAATAAGAAACCGAGAACCAAAGCAATTTTTTTTTCGCTGATATCAGTTCACACATACATGTAATTAAACAATTATTGTACATTAAAAATAATTAACCCTTTATGTCCTGAAAACAAACAGTTTCATCATGTAGTTGCCAAACCTTACTGTCAACTCTAGGGGAAAATGAACGTGTATTTTGCAACACCTGTAAAAATAGGATTCCCTAAAACTGCGGTTTTGTGTTAAATATAAGTAATTTGGGTCTTCTAGAATAGAATCAACATCAAATAGTTTTCAAATTGTTGATGTAAGCGCACACCAATCTCATTTTTTTTTTTATGGCTGAGTTAGGGTTGCCTTATGATCCTTCACATGTGGGTATAAATTTGTTTCGTTGCAAAAAATCCCATCGGAAAGTGGGTTTCCTTAGGGGTGTCCCATGGAACCCCCCCCCCCCCCCCTTGGGCACCAACGGAGTGAAAACCCCTCGGTCACTTAGTGGATAAGCGATACGTTTATCTCCATATAAATGTTCGCTTAGCTTAAAAATGCGCTAAAAAAAACAACTTTTTGAATACGGGCCTTAAGGTAACTATGCATTCCTATTTAAATTGAAATTAACCATTTCTCACTTACAAAACTGTGTAGGAAATTTCGCCGTCCGTATCGAATTGAGGTCCCCCCTTGCTCTTAAATGAACGTCAGAATAATTGAGAAACAGCCAGGTTGATGAATCATTGGAAATTTGTATTTACATGTGGTAGAAGCTGCAAAAAAAATTTTCCCCACATGCAATCGTGAGGATAGGTGTAGCAAATAAACCATTCTAATCCATTGAATGGGCTCTTTCCTCCTCCTTCACCCGTCAAAATCAGGAATTGTGACTGAAGATTCAGATAATTTACCTGCATGTTTCCGTATCCATTTTTTCTCCCGTTGGCCTTTAATCGCTACAGTTTGGCGAGAAATATTTCGAACTTAGTTTCCTTTCTCATCATCTTTTCAAATCAAACAAACATTTTATCATAAGCCTAAAGCGACAGTTTTTTATAGCAAATCCTGAAGTTTAACCCCTATATATAACAGGGTGCACAGGGACAAACATAGTTGACCCGTATCCAAAAAGGTGTTTAGTCGCTATTTTAAAGCTCAGCGAACGTTTATAGAAATGCGAGATAACGTATCGCTTAAGTAAACGTAATTCTACAGACGAGTCCTTAAAAAGGACCATCTTCTGCATTTAAGTGCACAATTTGTGAAATGAAACAACAAATTGAGTTTTGTAACACTATATGAATGCAAATACTATGCAAGGCAATCATCCCATAATGATGCACCTTTATTGTGAAACAAAAGACATTGCCGTTGCATGTTACTACTTTTTCTGATAAATCTTGTATTATTTTGAAGTAGAAATCGCATTGCATGGAACCACCAGCTTCAGGTTACCATAACTTCCCTTTTAAAGGGAAATTTATCTCAGTGCAAAGGCAAAGCACTACTTGGTAGTAATATCTGTCATACATTGCTGTAAAAAAAGTGTGCCTGTTTACCACAAATGAAATATTAGTCTGCTTAATGAAATAGTTTCCATGCTATCAGTGTTAAAAGAAGACATACAAACAATGTAATTCTGTACCACAATTGTTTATTATAAACATTTGGAAGTATATTGGGATATAAAGTGGCTATGAAGTCATTCTCAGTGTAATTTGTCAAGCACAATTTTGCAATCTGACCCAACCAATCAGAGAAAAAATGTATTAAGGGTAGCTACCTTTAGTTAGGATTAGGACTAGTCTCAGTTAGTGCAAGCAGGGAATGTCACGATCACTAAGTGGTTGCAAGTCGGGTATGGTATATCACTGACCATGGCCATGCATGAAATATGAGACTCTTGAAACTCAGCAGACCGTATCAGTGAACAGCTGAGAAGGGGTAAACAATGGATGAGGATTAGTATGTATACACCCAATAAGAACTGAGTACAACTGCCACATGAGGGTTTGGTCAATTCAGTGGCATAATTTCTGTGGCAGAAGAAAAAAAAGGAGTTTAAAGTTTTTTTGTAAAGTTAAAAGCATTCAACTCCGCCAAAATGCACCGAAATTTAAACTAGGTACGGGACTAATTTAAGAAGTATTTTAGTATGTGCTTCCGTCAAGTGCACGGCCCATTGTACTGTCCAATTGACAAAGCTAGTGGGATATCATTCCCGGCCACGTTGGTGTATCACCTTAACGCTACGGGAAAGTCATGATACTCTTTGTGCGCTCAACCATCAAAAAACAATAAAACACGAACATTTAAAAATTTAAAAAAAGAAATGGTTAAAAATATTTTTAAACGCGTTTGCTTTAAAACCCAATTTTATTGCGGGCCCGCTTTTAAGCTAAAATGCGCTTAGCTAAAAAGTTTCTGTAAATACGGGCCTCAAAGTCTATACGTGTATTTCAATAGCAGGCAGCAGATATCTGGCAAAGATACCAACAAACACGAAAAACCGATGCTATGTGTTTGTGATGTTTACTGATTTATTAAAGGCATACATGGGTGGTTCTAGAGCTATAAGAGTAGTAGCACTGATATTAAACATTCCTACATGAGGCAGGCTTTTCAATGATCTTTATCACATGTTTTTGTGTGTTATGAATATATTAAATTTTGAAAGGTTTATATTTTTTAACTCAGCAATTTTCAGGAACTATTTTTAGGTAAAAAAGGTTGATATGGATATACACTATGATCTTTAATGACAAGTTGTGATTCTAGTATTTAATGACAAGTTCTGATTCTATCTATGTACGAATGTTTGTAACGAAAGCCCTTGTAAAATTATTTAAGAAGAACTAGATAATTATATAAAGGGCAATAGATGCAAAAATATAAAGCATTATTATATTTCTTTTCACTCGCTGAGCGATTTATGGAGCTAAGATACTTCACACGGTGGTTATAATCGTCCTGGGAATTCATATTTCCTGTGGGAAACATTTTCGCGGTGGATCTATGAGGCTGGAAGGCCGATAGTAAACGACGGGAACCAGGTTAGGGTGGACAAAAAACAAATTTTGCTTATAGTATATATTTTATTTAAAAACACATTAGGGCCTCTTATACACTCAAGTATGCATCTTTAACAACGACGTTACTCGTGATTCAAAAGGGAACCCGCACAAACGAATAATATTATACACTATACTCTATAAAATAATTAGTGATCAACCATATCGAGTGGTTTCATCGAAAAAAACGGGAACATTATAATTCATAACATAATTAAACCATTAGTATGACCATGTGTTATTTAAAATTCGCGCTATGGTATTACGTATGTTATGGGATACGGTCGGCACGTTTGCGTCATACAGGCCATAGGAAATGTACATTATTATGAAAGGTCACGTGAGAAGGTGTTTGTTGACGATATAGTTGCCGTCTAGTTATCGCTTAACCACATATACATAGCCCATATACACTAGCGCGAATTTCAAATAGCGCATGGTAAGACAAACTGTTTTAATTCATTTTTATGGTTAGTATAATTCCGTTTTTCCATTAAACCACTCGATAGGTGCCAAAGATTCTTAGTACGGTTCTCCTTTAACGCTTCTGTCTAAGTAAGAAAATAATAGTAACGAGGGTAACGGGGCTAGCAAGTGTTTTAGTGTGTGTTTCGTCAGTGCCGGCGCATTGCCCTGGTCCAGTTGCAACAGCAAAGGTGCATATCATTCTCGCCAGTTCGTGTTTGTGTATCACCTTAAACGCGACGGAAAAAGCCATGATACACTTTGTGCGCTCAAACCATCAAAACACAATAGGGTGTTTTATACACTCACCGGAGCAAATGCGTTAAAAATATTTTAAACGGTTTTGTTAACGCAAATTTAAACTACAGCGATTTTAAGCTAAATGCGTGTAGCTAAACAAGTTTCTGGAAAATACGGGGTCTATTTATTATTTATTATCTGTTTATTTATTTATGTTTTTCTTTTTAACGGATTAGTGAAAACAAATGTTGACAGTGGTTTAAAAAATTGACAAAAGTAGAAACTTTTGTGGAAGAAATAAAAATATACAATCATCCCCCAATTATTGGGCTTTGTGAAAACATTTAATTAAATGGGGATCTTTTTTGTAATGCCGTACTGTTATAACCATTATCGTAATAAATGGCATACTGGAATCCCCCAACCCCGAGATATATCTTGAAGTACGTAAAGGTTTATCTGCTTGTAATGTTAAGCGTTTGTATGTCATAACTAATTATTACATTAAGAATATATTTATAACACTTGTTCAAAAAAAATTTGGACAAACATTGTTTAATGATATGACTGGGGTATAGGTCTGCGTATGGCTTCTTTGCTTGAAGAGGCACTGGCACATTTGAAGATAGTGCGCCCTCTAGATTTCAAAATTGATATTTTTGCATGGTTATAAAACTTTTTATTTTTTTTAAATATATTGGCCCTCACCTGAAATTATTAAGCCCAAATTAACGCCCTATGGGTACAACAATAATTAATTATATTTATAATTGTACTTTACAAATTAATGTCGCCCGGCGACTTTAAATAGCAGACGACACGAAATGGCGTGTAAAACAATAAAACACGCGATTAGAGTTGATACTCACGGCATGCACCGTGTTTGACCGGTCTGGTCTGTGACCTTTGTGGTTTTAATATTAATGAGTCCGAGTCTATGATATTCATGTATTGTTTTTGATTAAAATTACGTCAAACTAAAAAGTTAGCATAAAATTCCTTGATGTCTTTAGTCTCTTTTTAATGTCCCTTATCTGTTTTGGGTAGTTATTGTTATGTGTAAAATATCTCTCTATTCTTCCGTGCCTTGACTATCAGTGCGAGCAATTAAGAAATTTCACATTTCACAAAATATCAATGTTATTAGTTTTAATAAAGAGACAATGGCACATTGAAAATAGTGTGCGCCCTAAGATTTTTCAAACTTGAATTTCGCATGGTTGTAAAACTTTTATATACATTAGCCGTCACCTGAAATGATTTGACCAATCGTATCCTTATGAGTTGTAAAGTAGACGATTTTATCATTATGGCGCTGGCGACAGTAATTCAGGCAGACGACATTAAATGCGTTTAACACATGAAACGCGCCGTATGCAAGTTTCCCACGGTACGGAATGCACCTTTTTTGACCGATCTGTGAACTTTGTTGTTTCAATATCAATGAGTTACTAGTCTACGATATTCATGTAATTACCACATTTTCTTGATTAAGTTATGGAAGCTTAAAGTAGCCGACTACAAACTTACCGGGCTGTCTTTAACTCTTTTTATAGTGCATATTGTTTTTGGTATGTTATTTTAGTGTAAAATGTATCTCTATTCTATCATTTGAGAGCAAAATTGAAGAAATGTCATAAATTGTAAAAATGTTCCAGTGCAGATTTAATTCTAAGGTTTAGATGCAAGCCTGAAGTTTGTAATTTGTCAGTAGGTTTCGTTTTACGTTAATCATTGCAAAAGTAAAACAAATCGACTTATACTACTTCCATTCCGAAATTTATACTCAAGTTATTTTTTTGGTCTTACGCTAGTACGTCTATATGGCATGTTATCTGTGACTTGAAGGTGAAAGACATATATATAGGTATTGTTTTCCACTGCGATGGAGAATTTTACATCCTCTCAATTGGCGTATATGATGACCGTATAGAAATTCAGAGTCGGTATACATCAACCTGTTTACAAGGTTTCCGGAGTAAAATAAGTCAGTGTTGAATTCTGACAGGATGCATTATCTGAGTCTGTATTGTCATCCAAGACTGTGTTGACTGTATTGTCATCATGGATTCTGTGTGTCTGTCTTGTCATCCCGGAATATGTAGTCTGTATTGTAATCCTGGACGGGGGTGTCTGCATTGGTCATTTCTAGACTGGGTGTGTCTGTATTGTCATCCAGGATTGTGTGTGTCAGTATTGTCATCCTAGCTTGTGTGTGTCGGTATTGTAATACTGGAATGTGTGTGTGTCTGTATTGTCATCGGACTGCGTGTTGTCAGTATTGTCATCCTGGGGACTGGGGTGTCTGTTATTGTATCCTTGGACAGTTCTGTCTGATTGTCATCCTGGAATGTGCATGTCTGTATTGTCATCTTGGACAGTGCTTGGGTATGTATCGTCATCTGGACTGGGTGTCGTACTTGTCATCCTAGATGTGTGTGTGTCAGTATTGTCATCCTGGACGTGAGTGTATGGATGGTCATCCAGGACTGTGAGTGTCTGTATTGCCATCCTGATTGTGTGTGTCTACATTGTCATTCTGGACTGTGTGTGTCTTGTCATTGTCATCGGAACTATGTGTTCTGTATTATCATTCTGGGTTGGTGTGTCCGTATTGTAATCTTGTGTGTTATATATCTTTGTGTGCTGTGTGTGTGTGTTGTAATCATGGAAGTGTGTGTGTGTATGTGTGTATTGTCATCCAGGACGTGTGTGTCATATGGCATCCTAGATTGGTGTGTCTGTATTGTCATACTGGAATGTGTTTGTGTCTGTATGTCATCCTGGACTGCGTTTGTGCCGTATTGTCATTCTGGACTGTGTGTGTCTGTATCGTCATCCGGACTGTGTGTGTCTGTATGTCATCCTGGACTGTGTTGTGTGTCGTATTGTTCATATGGCCTGTGCGTTGTCTGTATTGTCATCCAGGATGTGAGTGTATGGTATTGCCATCCTGAATTGTGTGGTCTACATTTGTAATTCTGGACGTGTGTGTGTCTGTATTGTATCCTGAACTAGTGTGTCGGTATTATCATTCTGGGTTGTGTGTGTCCCGTATGGTAATCTTTGTGTGTGTTATATATTTTGTGTGTGTGTTGTGTGTGTGTTGTAACCTGGAATGTGGTGTGTGGGTAGGTGTGTATGTTCATCCAGGATGTGGTGTGTCGTATTTGGCATCCTAGCTTGTGTTGGTTGCTGTCTTGTCATACTGGAATGTGTTTGTGTCTGTATGTCATCCTGGACTGCGTGTGTCAGTATTGTCATCCTGGACTGTATGTTGTGTCTGTATTGTCATCCTGGACTATTTCTGTCTGTATTGTCATCCAGGAATGTGGGCGTGTCTGTATTGTCACCCTGGTACATGGGTGTGTCGTGTTTGTCATCCTGGACTGTGTGTGTCTGTATTGTCATCCTGGACTGTGTGTGGTGTCAGTATGGTCATCCTGGACTGTGTGGTGTCCTGTATTGTCAGGTCATCCTGGACTGTGTGTGTGTCATATTGTCATCCTGGACTGTGCGTATCCTGTATTGTCATCCTGGAACCCGTTGTGTGTCATTATCGCATTCCTGGACTGTGTGTATGTGTATTGTCATCCTGGAAGTGTGTGTGTCAGTATTGTCATCCTGGAATATGTGCGTGTCTGTATTGTCATCCTGGACTGATGTCTGTATTGCCATCCTGAATTGTGTGTGTCTGCCTTGTTCATTCCTGGACTGTGTGGGTGTTCTGTATTGTCATCATGGACTATGTGTGTCTGTATTATCATTTGCTTGGTGGCCGGTGTGTGTCTGTATTTGTCATTTTGTGTGTTATCTTGTGTATGGTGTGGTTGTTTTGTAACCATGGATGTGTGTGTGTGTGTGTGGTTTGTCATCCAGAATGTAAATGGTGTCGTCCACTCCGCCACCCTTTTCCCATCTATAGTAAAAAGGGAAAAATGAACAATACTCACACATTCTCAAACAGATCAGTGAAAACAGGTTTCCACCTAATGTACCAGAGTGAAATATGCATTCTCAAAAAGAGTACAAATTACTCGTGAAAATCACTCCAAGGACTACTTGCAGTGATTACTCTTCAATGAACGATCACTTGAAATATCACAATTTTGGATGGTGAATGTTCACGCTTTACATTTGGAGGGTTTTAAATTCTGTAAGTAATCCGGTGACGCAGCCATTCAAACATTTCCAAATAAATATTGAAAAAACTTATAGATAAAAATAGTAAATTTAACTTGTAAGTAAAATCCATAAAATATGGATCCGGTAAGATGGGAAAAACTAACTATTTTACATCCTACAGATCAAACATGTGGATTGTGGATTATTTCTGTACAACAATTTTTGACCTGCTTTTTTGAGTTGATTATATTTTATAGATCGAATTGACATAATCGCGGTGGGGTTCAAATATGACCACACTGCAATCGTTCGATCCATGTACTGCGGAAGCACAGCAGGAACGTAAAGTTCTTGGAACAGACGGAGTTCTAACCTGTGACCGGTAATGTATGCCCAGTTTATTCTTATACATGTCAATGTCAAAGTTACCTTTTAATCCAAATTTGTGAATTCTTAACACCTCACCGGTAATGGAGTTTGCACTTCCGTTATTGCATAAGGGGGGCATGCAATAGCCACTTTCACAAAGGATTTTAAGATGAACTCTGTCAAATGTTAGAAGGCTTCAGAGAGACAGCAACAATAAAGAAAAGAAAATAGGGGCAAATCATTGAGTTTCATATTCACAAAATGACGAAAAGACACTAATTGTTTCTGCATCTATCTACTTGCGTTGTTTCACCTAGACTTGTACTGATCGCTTTATTTTTTGAAGAAATGAACTTTATTTACCATATTACAGGTGCTTGTTCCGATTTATGGGGGGGGTGGTATTGTGTTCGCTACTTGATATGAGAGCCTGACTTGCCCATACACCCCATCAATTACCGTGGAAACAAACTTGCGGTTTTTGCCTGGTAGATCGCTATATGCCTGTTTGCAAGCCCTATTCAATACTGTGCTAATATTGCTGGTTTAACACACTAAAAACGTGGTTTTTTTGTTTATAGCTTGGGAATGGAATGGATTTGAGGGCTCAAATTTCAGGACACAATGACAATATGTCCTTGTTCATCTGATATCAAAATCGATACTACTTCCGGGTAAATCAGTCAGGGAGTTCCAAAAGACGATCGGACACCGCACCTTTAAGAAGCACAATTTTTATTTCATGACTAAAAGTTGGACAAATACAAAACAATAACCAAATATATTGCAGCGTAAAAAACGCCGACCGAAAAACACAAATGGGCACCTAGCAACTTCAGTTTTGCAGTTTAAGTGTTTAATGTTTACAAACTTGTGGTATTACTGAAATGAAAACTGCATACCATATACCATAACGTTATTTCTTACACGAAATGATAGCTTTCTAATGATTCAATCCGTATTTATGCTAAGTTTTGATTTATTAATTAATTATTATTTGAAACCTTGACTTTTTTACGATGAACGTCCAAAGTCAAAAAAGTTGCGTACATAAAAACCATGTTACCTTGACACCTAATAGTCCCACGTTAAAAGTTGACTTTATGCACTATGTTACAATTATATTTGCCTCTTTTTGTTTGGAAAGATGATCGGAAGTGATGCATCGCAAAAATTCACCTGGATCTGTGATGACTTGAACGTTGAAGAAGATTCGCTGTTGGAGGCAACGTCGTTGTCTTTGATGTTCATCCGGACACAACAAAATTTGAGATCCCGTGTGTGCAAAGTTTTTTTAATTGTCATCGTCTATTTTACGTAGATCCAGAACTGCTATTAAAACAATATTCCAATCACATGTTTTGTTTTGATCTTTAGATCTTTTGACAGCCTTTTTAAAGAAATATCTATTTTTAGAAAAAGAAGGTTGAAATTTTAATTTTTTCAGATATGTGATTAGTAGCATTTCTGCCTTATGTAGCGATGTATTTTATACTAGTGCTTTTCTCAGTTTGCTTAAACCATCACAGGTACAGTCAAAACCAACGCATGATATTTAAGTTTTCTAAATGTCTGAGGGGGGTTATGTTAATTTTTTTTCATTAAAACGTCGAATGTGACATTTTAAGGTTTTGGCAGAATTTGACAAAATTAATGTGTTTATCGTGTCATCAAAATTCACTGAGTTTCAAGAGGTACCGTGAGTTAATTATCAAATTTAGAATAATGGATTTTTGTTTATTTATCAAAACTAACATATCTGGGTTTCACATACTGTTGTAGGGGAAATTAATCGAAATTAATTTACACGCGTTTTATATAGTTTTCTATTATGCCAATCTTAAAATAAACGAGTTCACGTCACATACAGATCTATTTTGCCGTATCTCGATCCTATCTCTCAAAACAGTGTTCACACAGTGATCTATTTTACATACACTGAAAAAAAACCGATGGAATTTGGGTCGTATTATAGGTTATTTCGTTTTCACATACAGACTTATAGGTTTGTAGCTTGATTAAGAGGATATAAACGCAGTTTTAAATTTATGTTATGTTAAATATTAAACTTTTTGAAAAATGTTTTCTTCAAAATAGTAAAGTAAAACTGTTTCTTTTATGCTTTATATTTTCATGATAAAGGCATGAAATTGCTCGGTAAATTTTTAATCGCGATTTTCTCCGAAAACGTGTTTCGTAAGATACGACAATGTGGCATGTGGGCCGTATGGAATATTCTTGAGTGCAATTATAAAAATATTTTCATGATGTAAAAATAAATAAATGTTCCATTTAAGGAGGCAGCAACCTTTGACAACCAAATTAAAATATTATTTCCATTGCGTGAATGAAAAATGTGTGATGCGATATCACATCACATATATCAGTCAATTTTAAGTTCGGTAAGACCTTATGGGCAGCCATACTGTATGGCAATAGAGCCACATTACATGACTACAATTTATTGAATTCCAGGGATGCTCAAGTTGTACATGCGATCTATTTTATGTTATTCACAAAGTGCGACGTCCACGTACGTCCTCCACCACGAGGCACTTAAAATCGACAATGTTTATTTTTATTAAAAGTGGGAGTCAACGTGTTGAAATCTGCCTAATTGCCGATGTTCGCAACTACGTATAAACTCTGTTTGAAATTAATTCTTTATCAGAACATATAAAATGAATAGAAACTTACACACGAGGCATTTAAAATGTCAGATAAATGCCCTTTCTTATGGCCAACCATCCACGTTACATACGAAGGTGACGTGGCAATGTGAAGATGTCAATACAATGGACAGAAATTCTAGAAACCCTATTGAACAGAGCATTCGACCCGTGCGTATGAAAGACTGATGCTTTATACAATATCATTTTTAAGCTATTGTACAGAAAATTAAATACTGGTGTGCGAATATAAATCATGGTATAATTGTACTGAAATTTACTTCCATTTTTGCCATGTCCTAAGGATTAAAAAAAGTATAGTTTGCCCTATCTGTGGGCTATAGTTTCATAGTTATTGGGCAATGAAGGTTCAAGGTCATCCTGGGGTTAAAGTTTCAGAATACTCCGATTTTTTTCAAAATGCTCTCAAATTCTTCATATAGGTCCATTGCGGCGCTCATTTCACACCATTTGGTCATGAAATTATAGAGGTCAAAATGTATCAATGGTGTACATATCCTATGGGTCATTAACGCTTACCATCTTATTTACATACTAAAATGACAAATGCAGGGCAAATATGCATTTTATGTTCTTGGATATGACCAGACGAACAATTTGAGACTGTTGCAAGTGTTTTAGGCAAAAAACAATTTTGTTGTACTACTAGTCAAACACTCGGTTATATACCTGGATATTAACATTCCAACACATTCATCTGATGTGCGTGTTATGCTGTCCAGATGCAGCATGTTGAACTGATGTTACTCTGGTACCTTAGGTTGGTTAACGGGCAAGAAGGTTGAAGACTAACATCATACCCCCCTCCCTACGAATAAATGTAACATAGCGAACTAGACAAGTTCAAATGGTTTTCCAAATTTTAGTATAATTATATGGTGACCACAGAGATATCACCCTCAAATAAATTAATGTCTTGTACTTGTTCAAATGTTATGTTACAGTCATGAAAACTGTTGCTGGTTAAAAGTCAAAAGCCCAGACTCAGGTTTGGGTGCTAGAGGTTGGATATGTTAACAGTGGTGGATGTTTCCCGTCGCGAACCCGATAACCGCATTAATTCGTCACCAGTTTCTGCTCCAATACCACTAGAAAAATTCTATCGTGGATGTACTTACAATCTACAAATTTCAGGTAAGGCACTTACCCGTACTTTTTAAATTCATCACATCAAGACAACGTCTAAGATGTAAAATATCACGTGGTTACATTCAAACTTCAAAGGATTTTTATAAGAAAATAAGGAATGAAAGAACATTAAAAGATTTCATTATCATTTTATGGATACGTTAAGGGGGTAATTTTACGTGATTAGCAGATTACTTGTGATTAAGACACAGATGACTTAAGTATCAGGTAAGGAATTAAATAATTAATGGAATAAATGAACGGATGTCAATGAAAACAATCTCGATTGGTATTTTTGAACACTTAAGGGTACAAAGGGGTTCCACGGGGACCAACACTTTGTTTTGCCCAAAAATTTATGCAATTGCCTAAATATCAATTGTTTTGCCATTAAATCGTACGATTTTGTTTTAAATTTTTATTTCAACAATGTAAATGAATTTATGTTCCCCTATTATGAGCCAAATTGTATTGAAAGAGTCCTTCGGGAAAGTGGTTTTTCACTTTTGGCGGGAGAATTAGGCGGCCCGGGATTCCAAGTTTTCACGAGGAATTAAAATTTTTCAGTGCAATTGTAAATTTGTATATCGACTCCGTGTGGACGTACTTAAGTTAAACATCACTCACAATGTGTAATCCCGTAATTGGTACTCAATGCCCTATTGTCAGTCTCCAGATGAACCCAATTATCAATGGCTCATAATTTTTAAGTGGGGAAATGAATAAATCCGCGAATAAACTGTGATCACAGACAATAAGATGATATTGATCGATCAATACTGCTAATTGGCTATAAAAGATTTCTCCTGCGGCTATAAATGTTCCGTGTGAAGTTTGTTTTATTAAAATGTGAATATTGGCGTGCCGACTAAGATATTTTTGCGTACGAAATGTTCCGTCGGAGGCTTTCCTCCGAGCAATACTTTGCTCCTGAAACTGGGAATCTCGCCAATAAGAATTCATTTTTCCCTGTTATGTGTTCGAGTTGATGTACCCCATCAATGACCTGAGTTTTGGTAAAAATTCCACCGGCAAAGTGAGGGGTTCCATGTAGACCCCCACCCCGACACACGAGAGTGTGCAAGACCTTTATACATTAAGAGTTAAAAAACAATCATTTTGCTGGCCTATATTCACAGTTACTGATCCCGATAATGACAGAGTAAAATGCCGCTACATGAAGAAGGATGAAATGTCCTGATCCGGATAAGAAATGGAGTAGGGCGTGTGGGTCTCCAACAGATGGTCTTACTATCAATGTAAGTTTATTAACAACAAACAGATGCGATTGAGTAAGACATTCCACATCCCATGCTTTTTTTATCCCACGCATACTTGTTTATTGATCTTTGAAGAAGATTTAAATCAAGGAGTTCTCCGATTGTTACAGAAATATAAATTGAAACTAATATTATTTAGAGGGTAACTACAGCGCAACAGCGTTTAGAACAATCGAAACTTTTAGTTTTGGTTTCGAGGAAACGTTGTAAAATCAGTAACTTCGTTCGTAACCTTTCATGGAGAGTTCCTATTTACAAGAAATGGCGTATAAACACGCAATGTTTTTTTTTCCACAGCTACACGACATATTTATTGTTTTTTTGCATATAGTGTACAAGTACAGATCATTATAACACATTGATAGCACTATTACGCAAGTTATGAAATGATTATAATACCTTTAAGTTTCAGCTCCGATGATATAATTGGAACCGTATAAAATCATATAAAAATATAAGGATCGTTTCATCTCAGAAAAAATCGCGACGTCGTTATATGAACACAACGCTATCTCTCGTGTACAGAGTGTCCCAAAATAAATGCAATCCTCGCAGTCGGTGCTATCATTTCCAAATTATTGAGAATTATTCAAATTTTATAAAAGATTCTGAAAGACGAACTAGTTTCGTACATCCTGTTCAATTATTGTCTGATACGGTTCACTAGTTTTTAAAACAAATGCTATATATACCCGCTGTCAAATTAGCCCGTTCCAAGTTTGCCTTTAGCTCGTTAAAGCAGGTTCATCTTGAAAAGATGAATAAAATGTCTCCTGGTACTAATCGTGCCTTTTTGTTTTACAAGTAAATTATTAAAATATTTGTCGTTATTGTTTTATTCACGGTCCCTTTTATGACGTCTCTGTCCATATTTTCCTCTACTCATATTATGCTATTTGTCCATTAATAAATTTGGCTTTTAATTAATATTCGTGCTCCAAACCTGGGGATTACTTATTTCCTTCGCTTAAATTAAAACAATATTATTTTAACCAGGAAAAGCTTTGTCCCCACATGAAAGGGTGGCACATTATTTAGGAAAATGAATAAATTCAACTCAATTATTTCTAGAATATCAGTGACCCAATTGGATATACATCCCAACATGCTCGAGCGAACAATGGGGCTAATGATACTCAATAATCGGCCCGGAACACACTTCACATTCTTTTTACATCTGGTCCATTGTTATTGTGCACGCAGTTGAACAGATTTCGAATGATTAGTCTTGCGTGATTTCCTTGTTCGCGATAAAAGAAATCTTGAGATTCTACTGTGTGTTTCATTAACTTTGACCATATGATTAATAATTTTTTTTCGAAAAGAAAATGTAAAGGGACCAAATTCATGAAAGAAAAGTCCATGGCAAGGACTGACCTAATTTGTGCATAACCTAAATCCGCAAGTTATTGTCATTAAACCCTATTTCTATTCCAATTTCCAAGAAAGTCAGTGGATTCAAGAGACCTACTTTTTAAAATCATGACAGCGAGGTGGTTGTTGCCCTTTAAGTTATGAACAGATACTAGAGCTCAATTAGGGGAGGTCACAACACCTGATATAGCTTGAAATCCTTCCAACAGTGTGGGCAGTAAATGGACCTGCATTACCCAGATGAAAAGCGATCTGAAGTGTTTGGTTGTTGATGTTTGTTTTTGAAGATCATTAGCTCTAGTGTTCGCTTGAGTTTACTCGCCGTGTAACATATTGGTCACTGAAATTCTGGGAGTAAATTGAGTTGACATTGTTATTCATTTTTCTAAATAATGTGCACTCTTTTCATTTGGGGATACGCTTTTCCTGGTTTCCATAATATTTTTAAATTTTAGTGAAGGAAGTAAGTGATCCCCAGCGCTGGAGCACGAAAATATCGTAAAATCACGACTTATCATGGCCTAATATTTTATAACAGTAACTAATGCGAAATGGCAAACCTAATGTTTTATCTCCTGTGTGTCTGATAAATCTGTGTATATTGCAAATCGCAGTGGGGGGGGGGGGGGATTAAATACAAATGATAAAATGGTTGGGGCTATATTTCAAAATTATTTTAAAAAAAAAAAAAAAATGTTGCGAGATCTTTGAAGCAATATTCTTTTCCTCCACCTACTGTTCAAATTTCACCTGATTTGCTTCACCGATTTTTAGAACAGGCCGATTACGTAGTAAGGCCACATTTACGCCGTTGTTCCATATTTTGACTGTTGAATACACAATCAAGACATGATAAAGTACGTAGGTTTTTATTTCTCTTCTCCTGTCTCTTTATCCTTACCACTTAAGTTTGGTTCAATTACCCAGCATAACCTGGTATAATCTAAAATTAATCATTTAAAGCCAACATGTCTTTGACAATAAGGGAAATGTTCTCTGTTCACAATTACATCTGACATTTTGTTTGATGCAACTCAAGTTTGATTTTCAGTGGATTATTTGTGTTTGTTGTTTCTATCAAAAGATCCCATATTATACTAGGAAGTCTTCAGCATCCTTATACCATTTTCCATTTCATATTTTTTGGGTATTAAGTCATTGGTATTTATCCCTCCGCTGCAATTGCAATATTCACGCGGATTTATCAGACACACTGAAGATTAAACATTTAAGTTTGGCCAAGTTACTATCCCAAATATGATAGAGGAAAACACTGCAGAGACGATAAAAGACCGTGGATAAAACAATAATGACAAATATTTTAGTATTTTATTTTTACAACAAAAGACAGGATTAGTACTAGAAGATTTTTGTAGTTAAAGACATTTTATTCAACTATTGAAGGGTGAACCTGCTTCAACGATCTAAGGCAAACTTGGAATGGGGGAATTTGACAGCGGGTTACATAATAACCTTTGTTTTCAAAACATCTGAACCGATCAGACAAAATTGAACATATGTACGAAACTTTTCGTCATTCAGATTCTGTTATAAAATTTGAATAATTCTCAGTAATTTTGAATTTATAGGCACCACTGTGAGGATGCATTATTTTTGGGACACCCGTATGAACTCCTCAAAGCTCATAGCAAACGTACAGCTATTATTTGGATGGGCCTGCGTTGCAGAAAGTGCGACGATGGACTTTGGTAAATTGGTATGCAATTAGTTTCTCACGGTGGCCTGCACTTGCAAAGATTTGAAACATCAAGATCGATTGAATCAACGCCATTCACTGAGATGCTTAAGTAAGGATTAACCGGTCATGTTTTGGTTAATTTTGGGTCCATTTCTTTTGTTTGGAATCAGAAAATCGTAAAAATAATCATAGGTATCCTAACATACCTCACAGTGCAAGACTGAAAGCAACCTAACAAGGCAACATCGGATATTTTAGTCTTACTGTCCGTACGGACACTTGCTGCAACACGTAATTGAATAATATTCATATCTTTGAACATTTCTGTTTTCTTCCTTTTCTATCAATTTTTGCAGTTGCAAGAATAACTTATGAGAATTCTACAGACTATCCTTCACATTTAAGCTATTCTGGCAATTTCAAATTGAGATTTGAATGCAGAGGCATATACAGTTAGAATAACTATTTCGAATAACATATAAGAATTGGCTATCTGAAACAAAAAGCTGTTCACTTAGACAAAATCTGGACCTTTTGAGGATATCCTTTTCCTCTAAGCACTGCCTCCTCACTACGTGATGAATGCTTTAACGAGGCACTGCAATCCCCAAGCCCATTTATAAAAAGTGACGGCCGACGTTTTCAGCTACGTGTTTCCGCGGAGCATAATTTTTGTCTAGTTTTTTAGAAAATCAGGATAACATATTTTATGAAACCTCCGGATTGTATACTAATTATTATTCACTTTACGAGGTGCAAATAATAACACCATCAGATCTGACAGCTAAAAAACTGTTTGGTTGTATTTTTGTACGCAGAAAGATTGTTCCCTTACATATAACACGGCAGGAGTAGCAGAGGGACAGCACGCGGTGAATGTGATGATCATGGATTGCCCAGATAGCAAATGCAAGAAGCCTAATCAGGTACCCTTGCTATTCCTGCTTGATGTAGCAGCCGACAGCACCGAGTGTATGAACCATCGATAATCATACCCCATCGTGCAAGACGATTCCTCCGGATGAACACTTTGAGATGGTGATTATGGCCGAGGCTGGAGACGCCAGATCTACCGTAAGTTTACCATCGATTAGATAAAAACCTTTCATCATAGTAGCAATATCTAAGACAGTTCCGTACAGGCAACACAAGAAGTTACCATAATCATGGACTCAGGCCTGTAATGTTAAAAATTAGTTTCATCATTCATGTTTCATTGTTTTGAAACAGTAAGGAGGGAGAGATTCTTAATTTTAAGTAGTCAATGAGGTTTTTTTTAATCTGCCACCCCTGTTGGGCCTCGGAAATCGGTCACCAAAGACCCACCAAAGGTATGTTGTTCCCTTCCACGAAAAGGCCAAATAATCGATTTCTCCTTATACGTGAACATGTAAGCCATCGTCTGCAGGAACCAAGGTTGCCTGGTGAACAAACTCAATATAAAACTGAAAGGAACTTGAAGAAATCTAACCTTTTATGATAGAATAATGGTTATTCCAACCAGTGGGTTCTTTCCTTTTTAGGCAAGGTCCAAGTTACGACAAATATGATTTGACCCCAAATCTAATGCAAAAGAATAAAGACCTAAGAATTAATAATTAGAAAGCTATAAGCACACCATCAAACAATTACCATAATGAAAGAAGTAGAAAATTTATTTTCACGGCGTAATCTTTATACTGGGGTAAAAATATGAAATGCTCGAATTTTGTGAACAGTATGTGCCTACCTGCGCGCTGTGGTCATCGCATTCAAGGATTTAAAAGGAGCATAACTCTTCAAGGTCATTCCTGGATAAAATTGACGATGATAGTCAGATTTTGTTCAATGGTTTGTAAATTGTTCATAAGGGCAATTCTGACAAGACGAGTCCTTAAAGGACCATGATCTGACTTTTGAAGTGTGCAGAAAACTTGTGAAATAAAACACGAATTGAGCTTTAAATAAACACTTTTTAGTGAAATTTTGTCATAATGCATAGTAACAGCTTTATTTAAATGTCAAAACAATATCAGGAATTGCAACCTGAAAAAATGGAATCCCAATCAAACACATGCCGGCATCAATATAATAACTTTAATGTGACACAAAATTACAAGGTTCTAACTACATTTTGGTTAATTATGAGATATGGACGTTTTTAAGTTCAGAAAAATACAATAAAACAAAAATTTCACCGGAAGTGGGACCTTTTGAACAAATTTTACATGTGGAAAACTTAAACCAATTTATATATCATTTTAAAAACTTATTAAATGTAATTTCAAAAATATTAGTCTCTCACAAAACCCCAAATATCAGTTAGAACTTGTAATTCTCAGCTCGCGAAATGACATTCCAGTTTCGTGCTATCTTTTGTGGTACATCTGGTATATATGGAAGTAACAAATCACCTGCATGGCACACAAGCTACAGTTTACATGGTTTTTCATGAATTGGGGCCTTTCTTTTAAATGAACTTCGTGGCAAATGCAAAGACCGCATCACATTGTGTAGATATCTGTCATACAGTCATACAAACAATGTAATTGTTTACCACAAGTGCATAGTATAACCTGGAAAGGCATTAGTTTAGATACCGGGTTTTAAAAAAAGAGAACCCTCAAAGCGCCTCTATTTCACGAAGAGAAAAAAGAAATCTACAACTTAACACATATCTGAAAAGTGGTTTCCGACGCCGAAAAAAAAATCTTTCCAAACGGACCATATTGACGCGATTAATGGCCGGTCTCAATTTTTATACCACTTTTGTGCGGTGATCGTCAGATTTCCTCTAGGGACGTTAGACATATGATGGTATATGATAGTTGGAATTTTAAGAATTTCTGTGAAACGCTCGTCGAGATTTCCAGAATAACCGGATAACCCCTTTAGTTTAACAACTTTCGGTCATTGACGCGCCAAAGTTTGTTTTCCTCAATTGTTTAAGCCAAATCATCATGATTTTTTTAATTAATTGGACTAATTAATTTGGTAGGGAATCTATACTGTCATTACTCTGTGTTGGAAACTGAGGTCCCCTTGGAATTCTATATGGGGTTATCCCTTTCCTCCAAACTTTTTGTTCTTGCAGTATATCGAAGAATTACTCCCAGAAACCTTACGGAATGACAGCATCTCCTATGCGCCCAGTGCCCGATATCCCGACAGGATGGCTATTACGTGTCATGGACACCCACATCTGACCAGATGAGACGGCATTCTGTGTGCTTCAGATGCTCTAGATTCAGACGGGTATGCTTTCGATTTTGAGCTGAGATTTTTGATCTTAGATGAGTACATTGATTTGGGTTTGGGCTTGACCACAATGAAAACATTAATTAAGTAAAACACTACACACCTAAGCAGCCCACACGTGCGGTGCGTTGATACCCGTATTTTAAAAACAGATGCCCTTTTGAAGAGTCGCCTCCAAATTTTCAATTTTGAGATTTTTTTGCACAGTTGTTGTTGGTATTAAATTGTCTAGTAAACTCTGAAAAGTGCCTATTTGTCGTATAAAAGAAGCGATTTTGTACATTTGAAATTGTAATTTCAAAAGTCTGTTCCGATCGTTCTTTGTGACCGCGCCCCTGCTTTACCCTGAATAGATCGATTTGGGGGGGGGGGGGGGGTGATATCAGATGAAAAGCCGTATTTTTTCCTCATTTCTCATCGCAAATTTAAGCCCTCAAATCAATTTAAATTCCAAGATATAAACAAAAAACCGGCGTTTTCGTGGTTACCATCAATATAGCCAGTATTGAAAGGACCCTTTGAAACATGCATTATTGCGTCTACCATCACAACCGTAAGTTTTTGTTTTTCCCACTGGACTTGATGGGGCGTATGTGTAAGTGCCAGGCTCCATTCAAGTAGAGACCACAATACACAGATCGGAACAAGCACCTTAACGAACTCTGAGCTTGAACGTCAAAATCCTGTCCGTCCATTAGAAATCGTGTCACTTCAAGAACATAACCCTTACCTTGACTTCCTCGCTTGACCCAATGAAACAACTATTGATGAGCGTAGACACGTACGTGGCGCTATTTCCAGGCTACTCATATCGGAAGGAGGTCCGGTTTCCTCCACAGCCGTTGAATTATTATTGGAGATCTCCGATATAATTATTCTAATTACAAACGTTTCCTATCGTTTGCGACACATAGAACATTTCGAGCTTAACCATTCACAGGTAAGTTACTAACAGTTAACCAATGGCAACTGGCCACAATCTCAAAAATTTGGAAATTGGGGGCGCTCTTCAAAGCTAATGTACTATTATTTGCTTTATGGGGCTAGCATAAATTACACAGCGTGACATTATCAGTGCAGAAATATCACCAAATTATTAAGATACCCTTATTGAACCCTACTTTGCACAAGCAACACGAGGTTGTCTAGGTTTAGAAAACCGGGAGTATGCAACAATAACGGTAATGCATTGAGAGCGCAAGTGCCCCAGCTGTGTTCAGAACTGTGACCACCGCATAAGTTTCAAAGTCCCTCTATCTATCGGTCAACTTCTGAGCAGCAGCTGAGCATGTGCTCTCCACTCACTCACCGCATCGCATCTGCTACGACGTAGTATTTTAAATAAAGCGAGCGGGCTATAAATGTACCAGTGCATGTCTATACTTTTACCATTGAGTTGATTTTTATTTCATTTGACCATTAA
This sequence comes from Ophioderma brevispina, assembly GCA_023653785.1. Classification (NCBI taxonomy): domain Eukaryota; kingdom Metazoa; phylum Echinodermata; class Ophiuroidea; order Amphilepidida; family Ophiodermatidae; genus Ophioderma; species Ophioderma brevispina. The sequence continues at coordinate 121,116 of JAMKCH010010593.1, forward strand.
CCCAGGAGAAAATTGTGAATACTTGATCCAATTCAAATCAAAAGAATTTCTTACTGTACTTCTAGCTGATCAATTTTTTATTGGCATGTCAGATACAGGTAAGATATTTTGACGGTGTACAATTGACAGCAAGCAATAAACTTCGAGGTTTTAAAGCGAAATAACATGCTATTTTTGGTTTACATGTGTGATAAAATCATATTCTAATGACCTTATTGACACTGAAATTAATAACTAATTAAAGAAATTACAGGAATGATGGTTCATCGATGTTACCCAAAAATTCAAGGCCAAGTGTGACGTCTAGGGGTAATGTCTGGTTTGTATGTATGTTTCCCAGTTTGTCCATAACAATTTGTCAATAGAACGTGCACATGGGACGAACTAACTTGTTGGATTATCTCATTACAATCCGCCTATTTACTTTTACTTGAACCTCTTGATTTACTGAGTGTCAGTTCATGCGTTGTTACTGAGTGACTATATTATGATGGCTCTTTGAACGAGTGTTTTGTTTAATCATTCTGAATAGCATTTCGGTTGAAAACTTTGTCCGCTTGTTTCACACGACTATAAGCCCTAACGTCCTTACATGCACTTTTGAAAAAAAATCAAGGAGCGGTAAATTGCTCCTAGATCTAACAGCCCAAATACCGCTACCATAACCTCACTTTTTTGCGGTGATCTTCAGATTTTTCCTCTAGGACGTTAGAGATATGGGTGACGTTTTGTTAGACTTATTGTCAAGTATTTAAACTGATCCATGTAACATTATTTTCAATAATATCATAATAACTTTAGCGCATTTGCATCGCATGCCTCAATTGCGCTTTTACACTGCAGTTAAACATCCTAATGTATGTAAAAACCAGACAGGGCATCCTCTTAGTATTCTGCCCTTGAAAATGGTGTTTTTTTTATTGAAAATCTAAGATTATTGAATCCCCCTAGTCTTCGAAAGAAAGGCTTCATCAGTTGTCAGACTTTAGAGGGGCCCGACTACAAATTTGATTTGTTCTTTGATTGAAGAAAAGGTCAAAATACCACTCGAAATTTTCCACATTTTTCATTTCAATGAGTTAAATGAAAATGCTTTTATTACAGTTAAATGGAATCTATACAGCTCACATCCTTCTACTACCGCAGCTCCAACTTTTCAAGCTTTTCAATCCCCCGGATATATCGTGTTCTCAGCTGGTGTGCACGCATCACTGTGTTCCAGCACTGTATCCCAATAAGCCTCGTCTTAAAGTCGCCGTGTGAAAAACAAAAAATTTCGTACAGACTGGCCCCAAAACATATACAATCAACAAAAAATAGAAAATATATAACTGTGCATTTTGCGAGATATTTTGAATTTATTGTTAAGACAACATATTTTAAGATGTGCACACTTAAGTGCAAGGGGGGGGGGGGTTCTAGGGACCCCCAAATAATTGTTTTTCGCGATGGGCCGCTTTACGCGTGGGAATTTTTGCGCCGCATTGTTTGTATTGTCTGACTTTTAAATGCGCTTCTGTCATACCAAACATAATAAAAATCGCCAAGCCGGTAATGAGTTAATTAGTGGGGGTCCCAGGAACCCCCCCCCCCCCCGGCACTAACGGAAGTCATTTGAGAATTTTTTAAATATAAGATAAGAAACCGAGAACCAAAGCCACATTTTTTTTGCTGTAAAGTTCCCACATACCTGTAAGTAAACAATATTTAGTAACATTAAAAAATAATTAACCCTTTTGTTGCTGAAAACAAACATTTCATCATGCCACGTTGCCAACACGTTACCGTACAAACTCTATGGGAAAAATGACGTGTATTGCAAGACCGTAAAAAAAAAATACAGGATTCCCCTGACAAATGTGGTTTGTGTAAATATAAGTAATTTGGGTCTTCTAGAATGATATCAACATAAAATAAAGTTTTCAAAATTGTTGTGTAAGCGCAAGGATCATTTTAATTTTCCGTCTTGTTGCCCAATTTTCGCGTGTTTTGAAAACAATGTTTTCCACTACTTTGCCCAAAATAACAAATCTCATTTTTTTTATTACTGATTTGTGTCGTCTTATGACCCTTAACATGTGTTATAAATTTCGTGCAAAAATTCCTCGGGAAAGTGGTTTCTAGGGGAGGTCCCATGGAACCCCCCCCCCTTGGGGCACCAACGGGAGTGAATAACCCCTGGTCACTTAAGTGCTAAGCCTAAATCCTCGCTTTTATTCCATCCAAATTTGAGGACACTCAACGGAGATATTGCTTGAAACACAAAGGAGTTCAAGAAACTAAATAATGGTGGGATTAAATCGTTTTCTAAAGAATATTGTAAAAATCACGAGTGAATGCATTATCATGACACTGAAAAATCAGTATATTTATTTTTTCAAGCAGTGAAGGCACCAGAAAATGATGTAGTGGGGTAACGAGGGACTCACTCTTAGTGGGACAATAATCATGAAAGTCATCTAAATTTTGGTTATTCTGAAAAATAAGGAACAGCCAATGTTCATGGTGGAGGAGAGGGACAATTTCCCTTCCCTATTCCTTATGCTCCAAAATTAGGAGGAAAATATGAAGAACTAAAGATAGTCATCTAAAAGGCTTAATTCCAAAGTTTGAGATGAATTGGGAAAGATTTTTTTTTCGGGTTTTCATGCAGTAAACATTTAGCACAGTATAACAGTGCCATAGGACATCGGTATAACAAATTTCGGATCCGGAATTTTTATAAACAAACACGATCTTTTGAAAAAATGAGTGCGCCCTCATCGGGAAATCTCTGAGTCGGCCTTTAACTAGCCAGGTACCAATGCAACCGTGTAAAAAAATCTAAATTTTCCGAAAACTGGGGGCGCTCTTCAACAAATGGGCTGTTATTGCTTAAAACATTTAAACCTCTTCTGCAATGTCATTGAGGCATAAGGTACACAAGCGGTCGTTCCTGTAATTTTGTTGATGTTACCAACGATCCAGCATTGAGAACCGATCAGGAAGCAAGTACCCTGGCCCAGGCGTAGAGATAAATTGGGTGATCCTTGGTGATCCGATTTAACCAAGACGTAAGTACGAATAACCTCACTAGGGATATACAGCCTGTCTAAAAAAAAGTACAATCAGGAAAAAATGTTTAAATAAGAAATTCAAAATAAGTCATAAAACTTAATATTAAGAGCAAAGACTGGGCTTTCATTAGTGTTTGTTTCGTCTTATTGGCTTTTGTCAATTCAGAGATATGATCAATTTAGTGCGAAACACAAAATCGATGTTGTGCCACTTCATGCACTTCCGAGCTGTTTCGAGTAGTGGGCAACGCTCTTGAAGCTCACAAAGGATTGCAACTTGGAAAAGAAACAAAACACATGATTAAAGTAAATAAAGGCATTACCTAATTAGTGAAGTCATAAAATTTGAATTTGGAAGCGAAGTATGAAGGTGTCGATAGGACTTTGCGTTTCCATGATACTCCAAAGTAAATGAGGATAGCTGTACGGTGATGATTCTCCTCTAACAAATAGCAGTATGTCGAATGTTGAACACTTTAATAAAGCTAGAACGTATTAGATATTTGCACATTAAGTAAGTTTCGCATTTCTAAAGTTTCATAATGAGTTAACTCCTTTTTTGAAGAATTCCAAATATGTTCAGTGTGAATAACTTATGTTTAAATAATTCTTTCCCCGTTTTCACTCAACCGAAAGTAGCACAAACTCTATTTTTGTGTTCCGCAGTAAACTTGGGTTATCTCTCGATTGAAACAAACAAATACGATGGAAACAAACAGGATTGGAACGGCTGTCTTTTTTCTTATGATTCAAACAACCCGACTTACCTATGTTGAATTTCCTATTGAAAAAAAAAGCGGTTTTCATTGTCCATTTTTTGAAGCATGCGGTATTTGAACTAAAAGGACCAATCACTCCTTTAACACAAATGGTTCAACGCCTTCATTCGATAATGCTTAACACTTAAGTGACCAAGGGGGTTTCACTCCCGTTAGTGCCCAAGGGGTTCCATAAGAAAACCACTTTACCGGTGGAAATTTGCACGAAATTTATACCACATGTGAATGGTCATAAGACAATCCCAAATGCAGCAATAAAAAATGGGAATTTATTATTTGGGCTGCAAATAAGGGGCAAAACATTGTTTTCAAAACACGCGAAAAAAGGGGAAAAAGACGGAAAATTCAAGCGAGCCTTGCGCTTACATCAAACTTTTTGAAAACTTATTTTATGTTGATATCTACTCTAGAAGAACCAAATTACATATATTTAACACAAAATCTGCAGTTTCAGGCAATCCTGTATTTTTTATGGGTGTTGCAACATTTCCAATGGAGTTTTGTACAGTAACGGTTTAGCAACGTCCACGATGAAATTATTTGTTTTCAGCACATAAACAGGGTTATTTTTATTTTTAATGTTACATAATTGTTTTTTACTTACATGTATGTTCACATATCTCAGCAAAGAAAATTCGCTTGGTTTCTTTGATTTTACAAATATTCTCAACCGACGTTAGTGCCCACGGGAGGGGGTCCATGGGACCCCACTAATTAATTCATTAACGGCTTAGCTGATTTTTATCTCTTTTTTTTTTTGGAAAAGAATTGACGAAAAAAATTGCACGCGTAAAGCGGCCAGCGCGAAATTTTTTTTTTTTGAGTCCATAGAACCCCCGCCTTTCTCACTTAGTGTTACTTTTCTTTAAGACTCATTATCGTTATAATGTACACATTTTTCTTAAAACTACAAGACGGAGTATAGATACTTAGTAAAATCAGCTCAATCAAGGCATTAATATTCGCATGAGTACATAACTCTTTAATGGCATGTGTACATAGTTCAATCGAGTTCAACTGATCATTAAAAAAACGTTTTTTTTTTTCAAAAATCATAGGTAGAACGACCCCCCAAACCGGCTTTTATCCGCATAGTGGACGAAGATGAAACCCTTGTCTATGAAACAAACTCCAAGAGTGCAGACGTCATCTTTAGAGGTGATAATACCATAGAAATAAACCCACCGGAAGACAACTTTCCGTTTAAAGCTGGCAAAGCTTTACCTTACAAGATACAAATAGCGGAGGGCGTGGCAGTTCCATCTGGAATAGTGGGATGCGAGTCCGAAGCAGCAGAATGGAACGTGTTCGTCAAAGGTATGGTTATAGAATTCCAATTTAAGAGGACCTTTTTTTAATCATTTGTAATTAAAGATATGGACAAATGAAGTAACTTGTATTAAATGTGCTTCTAACAAAAAGTAGTTCATTTTTTTTATATATGCAAAAGGGCTTACACTCATTTTTGCACTTTCGAGAAAAAGAGGAAAAACTGATATGGTGTCAGTAAGGTGTTATAATGATTGAATATTACGTTTATTTTTAGAACCAGTGTAATTAAGACAATATAAAATAGGTAAGATCATTCAAATGCCATCTTAATTTTTTCTTAATTATTAATTAACTTTAATTGAAAAAGTGGATGTAAGCCCTTTTGCAAAACAACTATTTGACCCCTTTTCTAAAAACCACTTTTGTGATTAAAATTGATTCAATCTTTTGTCACTACATTATTCACCTTGACTATGTGTTTAAAATAAAAAGAACTAATTGAATATCTCATTTATTTTTAAAATTATGACCATTTAATTAAATTGGTCAAAATGCCATTTTCTGTAATTTTTAGTTTTTCTGAAACAGCAACTTTTGTTAATTTAAATTAGTTTTTTCACACATAGTGACTTAAAAACAGTTTATTCTTCCATAAAAAATCAAAAAAGGAACACAGAATTATTTTTCTGAGATTTTATAGCCTTTTTAGGTCAAAATTTCCGGAAATTCCCGAAGATTTCCGAAAGGGAAAAATTACGATATCTCAGGAAGGGAAGGAGGTATGAAAGTCAAACAAGCACCAAAATGTGTGTTTTTATTGACATTATAAGGTAATACTAATAACTCAATTTCGGTAAAAATGAACGTTTCCCTTTTGCATATCAGCTCTTCATATACAATTCATAAACATTCATTTTTCGACAAAACCAAGAGGTGATGTAAAAATATTTGAGCACCATAATCACATGACTTGCCGATTTACTTACGTTACTTTACTTGCCGATTTTACTGACATATGAATATAACTACACATGCGTAGATATATAATTGAGTCACACTAAGACAGAATCAACAAATTTATTTTGCGCCTCGTTATCAGATCGGTTCGCAAAGCATCGGTGTCACGGGTTTACTTTAACGTCTTAAGCCGACTTCCTTTTTGTTGGAATGCAGTGCAATGAATCTCTTAACAATTAAGTGACCAAAGGTTTTCACTCCTGTTAGTGCCCAAGAGGGGGTGGGGGTTTACATGGGACCCCCCTATTAAAAGGAAACCACTTTCCAGAGGGAATTTTTGTACGAAATTTATACCACATGTGAAGGGGCACAAGACAACCCCAAATCAGCAATAAAAATTACATTTGTTATTTGGGCTGCAAATAAGGGGCAAACATTGTTTTCAAAACACGGGGAAAATTTGGCAAAAATGAGCCTTGCGCTACATCAAACTTTCTGAAAACTTGTTTTATATTGATATCTACACTAGAAGACCCAAATTACATATATTTAACACAAAACTCGCAGTTTTAGAGAATCCTGGGTGTTGTGAAATACGCGTCTTTGTACAGTAACGGTTTAGCAACGTCCACGATGAATTTGTTTGTTTTCAGCACTTAGGGGTAATTATTTTAATGTTACTAATAATTGTCTACTTAGCTGTATGTGTGAACAAATATATAAAAAAAAAGCTTTGGTTTTTAAAAACTATTATCAGCCTACTTCCGTTAGTGCCCCACTATTAACTCATTAACGGCTTGGCCAATTTTATTGTTTTTTGTATTAAAAGAAGCGCATTTAAAAGTCACACAATTACAAAACATTTCGACGAAAAAAATCCCACGCGTAAAGCGGCCAGCGCGAAAATAAATTTTGAAGGTCCATAGCCCCCCCGGTCACTTAGTGTTAATGACGTAATGTTATACATGGTTTTAAAGCACGGGGCGTACTTGAAGTGCTTTATAATGGTTCAAAACAGTTACTTAGAAGTAGATTTTATACTAACGCATTTTAAAAACACAACAAAGATCTTTTATAAGATGTTTTAATTATGTTTGCTGAAGCAAAGCAGAGACACTCATTTTTGCACAAATTTGTTCTAATCTATCAATGCATTTTTATTCTTTCAGACGACACCGGCTATGCTATTCTTCCCCAAGAAAGATGTAAAGCGTACGGGTCAGTGGTAGATCCAGACTCGTGCGATTTGTATCTGAAAGAAATGTCGCTTGATGAGAATTATAAACCCATTCCTACAGACTACAATTTATGCTGTAAATGTGTTGGGCCAGGTAAATGTTAGAGATTGATAGACTTCAATCGTTAATCCAATTCTGATATGTTTATTTATGATATGCAAAATAAACATAACTTTAACTGTAATGGTTAATGAACAAATTTAGTGGGGGTGCCCCTCGAGAAAGTGTGGGCGGAATCCAGGAGGGCTAGGGGGAAAATTCATAATACAGGGGTCAAAAATGAAAAAATGCTCGGATTGCTGCAAAAAGATAACTAAAGTGTTCTTCTTGTTACAATACACACTTTCACGCTAAATTTGTTCATTAACCTTCATAGAAGACAAATCCACTGAGAAATGATGCTCTGCTCTCCACGGTCACGGAATTGCTCCAAATGACCCAACTATTGATCCCGTTCCCGTAAACTCCCAGTAAAATACCTAGTCCCAGCCCGCGATCCCGCAAAATGTTTGCACATCCCTGTCCAATCCCACCCGTTCACGCCCTCCCACTCCCTCCCGAATTTTTGTCACACCCATTGCATTTCTCATTCCCGTCCACTCCCGGCGACATCATTCCCATTACTATTATGGTCCACGTCATTACGTCATGTCAATGAGACCTTCAAACTATTATTTTTCAGGATATCTTCAACTTTGGCACTGGAATTGATAAAAAGTTAATTCCCGTTCCCACTTACTCCCATTGGAATGACTCGCATTCCCACCCCATTCCCGTAAAAAAAACACTGCACTCCCGCCAGTTTCCTCCCGAAGATGTAATTTTTGAATACCTTTTCCCGTGTTGAGGGATCGGAGTGACGTTTTATCCTATACTTTAGATCATAATATCGTCGTGTGAGTGCAACCAACTCGTATCTACATTTTCATGATTTACAGGAGAAGCATTTTTGTTTTTCATTCAGTAGTGAGTTTTTAGAATGATTTTTTTTTTATTACACAGTCTGAAAATATTTTTAATAAGTTATGAATATTTTTATTAGATCATTAAGGTGGTATAACTAGACACATAATTTTTCCCTTGAGCGCAACAAAGTCGTTAACTACCAGTCTTGCCAGTTACGACTTTGTTGCACTCAACAGAAATTCAACTTTGAGTGCAACACAATCGTATCTACACTTAATTAGTCCCAATTAGCCTAATAACTCTGCAATAATTTGAGCCTTTTTACCTAAAATATATGTTATATTTTGCGTATTCATTTACTTTTTGTTAAGGTAATTGCGCCAAAATTAGCACAAATTTGGTAAAAAATGAAAATGGATCTTTAATCAAACTATTTTGGAGTTCAGAACTTCTTAAAATCGGCACCTTACAAAAAAAGGCGTATCTACATAACTAGTTTTCCTGGTGAGTGCAACAAAGTCGTATCTACCAGTTACGACTTTCTTGCACTCAACAGAAATTCAATTTCGAGTGCAAGAAAGTCGTATCCACACCAAATTAGGCCTACTTAGCCTAAAAACTTTGCAATAAATTGAGACTGTTATTTGAAATATGCGCAATGACGTACTTTTTCCTTAACACGTAAAAACTCATTTCGCCAAAAACGATCAATTTGCGCTTTCGATGTACTCAATAAGACGATATGTTCCGTTTCTCACAATCCTGTCTCTTTTTCATATTTCTCTCATCACACTTTCCGATTTTGCTCGTCCCTTCTACTTAGACTGAGTATTACCTCTTTCTTAATCCTTAAATTGATTGTCTTAAACGATTATTTGATTTTCTATAAAAAAAATTAAGTGAACAAAGTTACAATCTCTTAACAGAGACACAAGGACACTTTTCATAGAACGTGCCCAATTTTTTTTCAAACCCCGTTTTTTTTTTGAATGCTAATACCAAAGTATAGATCAACCTGAAGTGAATAAACCGAATACACCTGTGCGTTCTAATATGGATGATTTTGCATTTTCTTCGTGCACGAAACATAAAATCAAGCACGATTTCTAGTGGGATGGATAACGATTCAGGTAAGTTCAAAACATTGTGGTTATGTTTTCCTTTTTACTTGTTTGTTCTCAATACATTCTAAGTAGGTGTTCCACAACCGTAGCACATGCAAACTGAGAGAAATTTTGTCTCTCAAAAATCTCCTCCTGTCTCTTTAACTCGGTCACAAGATTACGGGAATAATATTAAGGTTCGTTAACAAGCTTCAAATTGTTTATGCTGAGCTGTTTTCAGCACAGTATTCTTAAATAAGCCGACATAATGGTATCAAAAATATTGGACATAATGAAAAGGACCCTTATGACATCACACTTCCACACGTTTGAAAAACAATTTGGTATGTTTTACCACTCTTTAAAACAGTAAAAAACCAAAGAATAATACCGAAGGAGGAAGGTGGGCAGTTCGTTGGCAATTTCTGGAACAGAAAACCAGGGTGTTGACATCCTGACAACATATTACAAGTGTACCTATATGTTTTAAAATGGGGTGACACAATTCAAAGCATTCAGACCATGAGTCAGGCATTGTACTTTAGGCTTGTAGTAAGATATTGATCTGGCAAGTGAAAGATTGATTAACCGGATTACCACATAAAAATCCCTAGCAATGGTCTGTGAGTGATGACGCATTTTTCAAGTTTAATAAATGCTGGCAGTAATGTTAGCATCCTTTTCCATATATTACCACGAACGCCACCTCCCCTCTGGAACTTTTCCCCTGTTTTTTTACTGTTTTTACAGAATGTAACATCAAAGTTTCAACTTGTGGAAGTGATTTCAGTAAGGGTCCTTTTTTTTTTTTTTTTTTTTTTTTTTTTTTAATTTTTTAGTTTTTTGATTTTTTAATTGATTAATTTTATATCTACATGCTTCCGTATACAATCTACCTACATGTTCAGCACTCAGCTAGCGCCTTCAGGGTGACCCCCCGCACCTCCGATCCCACCCGCTCCGCTAAGCATTCCTTTTGTTATACCTGATAAATAAATAGGCCAAGGTAAGTAACTCAATCAGTAAACATAGAAATATTTGCAAATTTGCTTTTACCTATATGTCACCTACTGTATCATGATCTTCCGTTAACTGATGGTATATTGTAATTATGGCCAATATTTTAAACAAAAGCAGATTGCTGGGATATTTTAACAAGTCACTTCTCAGATAGGTGTTTGAGTCCCCTTCCACAATGCACCAGTTTTGGGAAATTTGCACCTACTAATAGGGGTCAGTATGAGCCCACAAAATCCTATTCTTAACACATAAACCATGTACTTTCACACTCAATTAGTCGCCAAAGACGCCAATTACCCTAAGGAGTTTTCCATGATCATTTTTGGTACGCTCCTTGAAATTTGTTTATGTCACCTAAATACTGAAACGTATTTAGTATAGTACAGTGTAGGCACATTGCATGCATTATGGGTTTGGTTCAAAAGCCCTCTGAATAGGGCCCCTTCACCGAAGTAACTTATGTTGAATGCTTTTGCTTGCCCTCCAGGTCATCGTAGAATCAAAGTAATACAATACGCACCTGGTTCACCTGAACATTCAGATATTTCTAGTATTCTTTTATATTTCTCTGAATGCTTGGGTTGTCCTGGAGGGTAGGTCTGGCCAAGTTTACCTATAGACCGTATTCAATAAGCAGCCCATGTTGCGTGGACAGATAGACGCCTTCCATAACCTGACAACATTCCCTGTCGCAATTACCCTTGCATCCTAAACATGGACGATTGCACACTTATGTATTGTATTGTAGTCCCTGGAATTATGCATCTTGTCCACCACGTGTCTGGTGGGCTGACGTCTATTGACTACGGTCTATGGACCCCTGTGAAATGCGCCCTAATACTTCTGTAGCATGCTTCCCAACTTTAAGGTTGGGACACTGACAGTCGTAACTGACAGTCGTAACTGACAGTTCAGGTGATGACTTGACGAGACCTTCCTAAGACCACTCAGATGAAGTTATTACTGGTGAATATCAGGGCAAAGTCCAATTTCCAGTTTCTGCTGGCATCAGAAGGAAACCTAGGAAACGCAAAAAAAAAAAAACGTTTTTGAAACATTTTAGTACTTTAGTTCCAATTTAAAAACATTATTAGAACTTGATTTTTCAAACTTCAAAAATCTGTCATGTGGTCCATTGCATCAATCATTTTAATTTAATCTGAAATCCAACAGAATGTCAAGAATTAATGCGTTTCTCACAGCATATTCCATTTAATTTTACAAAAAACACCATTAAGCTAAATGATAGTTGGTAAGAAACAGCAAACGCTATTCAGGCTTCTGAACTTTAAATTTCTAATTATATACGAATGTTGAAGAACCAGCTGAGCTAAAATTCAAAGGGACAGGCAGCGATATCACCCCTATACGGGCTTTGAAATTAACTCCATGATATGTTTCCATTCAAGTGCTAATAGTTTCTAATGGGAAAAATCACTTCCAAAATCCATAAATAGTCCAAGGTCTGTAGTCACCCTGTCTATACCATTGACTGCAAGTCCCTATGGTGGGGTTCTGTGGGATGTGGGACCTTAAATATTATATTATATTATTATTAGTATTATATTTCTCATGACAATTCTGGGTACATTGTCTCCATTTAGTTTGACATTCAATAGATCCCAAAGACCGCACTTGCTTCGTCCCCTTGAACCATTTTATCCACGTTACAATTTTTTTAAAATTATTTTTCTTTTTTTTATTTGCCATTTGAACAACAATATTATAATTTTATTGTTTTCTTGTTTTTTGGTTTTTGTGGTTGTTTGGTTTTTGGGTTTGTTGTTTTTGTGTTTTGCAATTTTTTGTTGTCCGCAACACCATCATGTATTATGACACTTGCATGAATGCATTACAAAAATCATAACTATGTTTAATTTTGAATGGCATTTTATGACTATAACAAATGACAATGTTTTTATACCGCCCTTTTTATGAATACAAAACAAAACAATATGAAGAGCAATTTAAGTTGCCTACGGTGACCTTTCACTTTTCCATAGACTTGAGTTAAGTGATTAGACAGGGGTGTCCCAAATGATTAGTAAACCCATCGATTACCCAAATGTTTTATTTTTTTCCATAGAAAATCCATAACATTAGGTAAGCTGGTTTAAGGTCCAACTCTTATACTGTAACCTTTCATAAGATTTTTTGAATCGTGAAAATCGGACTACCAAAGGTGAAAATAACTCAATTGTGGTTAGAGGTGCTGATTTCATCTTTTGGGCTAAGTGAAAAAAAATGGTATTGTGTGTTATCCCTCGGTTACCCAGCCTTTTTTGTATCACATTATCCTCTTTTTGGAAATTCTCTTATTCAAGCACTGATACTTTTTGATTTTGGTACCAATAGATGCTATGGGCTTCCTTTCCTCTTGATACCAAGATAAATACCAGCATGCCCTTTATGGCACACAGTGTACGTCATAAAGACCATTAGGCGCAAAATACTTGTCATTTCAGAAAACACAAGTGCACAATAGGCGAAAGATTCCATTTTGGCACCAAAATATTAGGACTATCAGATTTGTAAGCATGGTTTAATTGGCTCTAACATATGGCAAAGAACAGCTTTTTTACATCAGAGGGTTTTATTGCTTTCAACTCTGCAAAAAGTAACAAAAGAGATAGCCTAATGCTCGTGTGGCAACCACTGATCTTTACTGTCCTATAGCGAGGTTTTTGACATCAATATTGAACGTCGTACTGGGCCTATTAGTACTCATTTTGGTATCGAAGGAAAAAGGAGGCCACCAGCTCTCTTTTGGGTGGTGGTTACCACAATGCCCACGTTTTGAAGTGTTGAATACGAATTCCCGAAGGGACTAATGCATGTTGTAAAAAAGCTTGCAAGGAAGAGGGTAAAAGTACACATAATCTTTTTTTCACTTAGGCCCATAAGGTGAAATCAGCAGCACCTCAAACACAATTGAGTGT